>JAOVYX010015470.1:0-57174 GCA_035668315.1 Drosera spatulata | reverse complement strand
AGTAATTGTGCAAATAGCCTATTCAGCCCCCCCGCCCTCGACTCCCTCTCGGCTATTGATTGTAACCTTGAGAATTACACAAACGTTATCCCTTCAAGCTCTCCCTCTACCCTCCAGTATATCAAGCGTTCATGTTTGGAATAGAAATGTTATATCGCTGACAACACAAGCTTATATTTTCTCGAGATTCTCCTTTCCATTGTGTTTGAATTCTTGAATGAGTTCTTTAGTAGTCATCACTAAATACATCGCATTAAGAATATCTTGTGACTTTCTTTACAAAGCTTGACAAAGGTCATCACTGATGTTCATAATGTCTCGCATCAGAAGCAAAAATGAAAACAAACTCTTACGATGTTATAACATTATAGGTCGCATCTGCACTTGCGCGTACGTGATAATCAACACCATCATCAATTATCTGAAGCACCAAACAAGATGAGAACATTTTAATCTTAATTTTAATGCAAGTGTGATCCCCAACAAGTATCTTCAGGCCTCTGCTAAGTTTCTAGCTATTCAATCCACTACCAAACTCAAGTTCATCAAAAGTAAGCATATTTGCTATCCTTTTTGCTTCATCTTCTCTCAATTCATCTTGACGTTTATAAGAAGCACGCACGATATTAACAATAGTATTCAATCTGGTGAAGAATTGATTGCATAATAATATAACAGGACAAATTATCTAGAGGTATCATCTAACCGAAAAAATTATCGAAAAATATCAACCCTTTTATTTTTTCCTCGAAAGTATCCCACTAATATTTTTTTTCAAATTCAAATCCAACTCGTAACTTACAAGATCTCCACTGATTTAAATTGATTAACCCCTCTTTTAATATTCCCCTTGATTTCTCTTCTTCACCATTCGAATCAAATTCTAGAGTTTGCTTTCTTCAACTCTCATCTCAGCCGTAAATCGATTTCAATCGGTGATTCAGCGATGCCGTTGAAGTGGATCGGTTAAATTTATAATTTTGAGTTTTCTTCTCTTCCCTCGTCCGATAAAAAATTTGACGATGATTCTTATTCTCTTTGGTTTTTAATTTTGTTTTCTGAGACTTCTAATCCTTTGTATCTATGGACTGATACTTGGACCGATGTTCCACATGTGTTTCCATTGCAGATCCCAATGCAGATCACGCTCGTTACTTGGACTGACAACTTGTGTGACTTTTTAGAGATGACAGAGATTCCTGCTTTTACAACCAGTATAGCAACCATAAAGAGAGGCCACTATGGCCTTTTAGATGCTCAGATGAAGCTGAGAATCTTGCGCGAATTAGTTAATCCTGTGCTTGCGCGAATTAGTCAATCAGGGCAACTACTATGTCAAATGTAACGACTGCAACTATAACATCATATAACAACTGAGATTTAAAACCATCCCTGATGGAATTGAATGCTTTTGCAACGAGTGTTTTCAATTTATTGTATGAAGTGTGAAAAGTAGAGAGGAAAATTATGGAGATTCTGATGCAAGTGCTCTAAGGATGTTCTGCGTTGGTGAGGACGAACTACGTCAACGGGTTCTTATTCTTATGGTTGCAGCACATGATTACAATACGTGAGCGAGTTCGACGGGTATACGTCGACGGATTCTTATCCTTATGATTACAATATGTGGTTGTAGTACGTGAATGAGTACGATGAGATCTACGTCGTTAAGGAGTTCTTATGCTTATTTTTACAGTAGGTGAACAAGACCCTACGATGATTATCGGTTAAGGCGTATGCTTTGGATTTGAAAATAAATTTTTTTATAAAAGTCAATATCTTGTGTAATTAATAATAGATTTGTCTGAGATATTTTTGTATAATTAAAATTACATAGAGATACTTATTAAAAATTCTCCCAATACAATATCCATATGGACATTCATTATCAAATAGAGCTTTTAACCCATTCCATTCACGACATATGTTGCTTACTCCATCATATCCTTGCACTCTAATGTTTTAAACCATTAGATTATGCCGATTGAGTACGTCACATATTTCTTGTTTCAAAGTTATCGCAGAAGTGTTTGAAACATGTATAAGGGCAAAAAAAAAAAAAAAAAAAAAACTCCATGTTCTCCCCATATTTGCCATCAAATCTTAAAACAATGGCACCCATCTGCTCTTTCATGGACTCATGGTGAGATTCATCTACAATAATACAAAAACTTGGAAGCACCAATTTTCTTTCTCATAAACCCGCACTTATTCGCAAATTTCAGCCATCTCACTACATCTATCGATGCTTTCACTTGCAAACTATTCCGTGCAATATGTTCAGCATTTACTTCTAAAAAAGAGTTGCTATATGTTGTGATTGATTCATTAAATCACGCAATGATTGCATAGCAGTATTATGTGAAGAGTTTTGACCCTTCCCATTATGATTCTAAAAGGCATAATTTTATCCAATATTTAATTTCTTCTCATTCTTAAATCCTTCAACAGTAAACGCACTTGCTCCAAAATGTCTGCTTGGCTTGTTAAACAGATAACATGGAAAGCAATAAGCAGCGTAGAATATTACCAAGAGGCTTGAAATCTACGCCAATTCTTACCTCTTTCGATAAGTGGATACTCTGACAAAATAAGGACCAAAACTTATGTATGCTCGTCGTATTTCATCCTGTAGATTTGGATCATGAACTGTCCAAATTGGAGAGCAAATTTCTAAATCTCTTTGTAGAAACTGGAGATTGAAATACTCGGACACTTACGGAAATTGAAAGGTGAATTTGAACTATTTGACTCTTCAACATCTCTAGAATCCAAGGCATGAGATAGACTAGATCTCATAACACAACATAGATCCATCAAATGAGATTAACATCAATAATTATTAAACTAAATCAGTCCTTAAAATGCTCTCTAACTCAACAAAGAAGATATCATAAATCTAATCGCAAGTACAATATAGAGTATTCCGCCATTCCTCAATTGTCGTCGACCTCCTCATCACACCTACAAAGATGAAGAACATAATTTTCTTTTGAAGAAACGATATGATGTGCTTTTTCTTCATGTTTATGAATTGACAATGAATACGAGACAAGAGAAAACGAAGATGCATGAATGACTTTCACGGGGAAGAACCCCGAAAAAGCAAAAGCAGGAAACAAACGGTTTTTTGCATGGAAACAAACGTCTTTCCATATTGGTTTATTTTTTCTCTTTGTTTTTTAACCGTAATCAATGAGTGGCTTTTCAAATTTTAAAAATTCAAATAGTCTCATATTTTCAAATTTAAACAAATATTAGTATAGAAACCATTGTACCATTACTTTTATGAAAGGGTTGTACCATTACTTTAAAAAAACGAAAAAAAAATGAGCATTTTTATCCCCTAATAAGTCAAACGTTTCTCCCAGTTAAGTGATAATAATGTGTCGATTCAAGAACCCTTTCTCCATCTCTAAGTTTTCTTCTCACTCCCCCTGCATCATACTATTAGATTGAACGAACAAAGTCAAGGTGTTTACCCATTAACAACATCAAAAACTCAAACAAACGAAACAAGATTAGATGACCATTTTTATAGTGAAGCAGGCCAAGTACTCGCGATCCATAAGTACAAAGGTTTAATACTATTTTCTTAAGGGATAATCCCCTGGAATTTTATTCAAAAAATATCATCAAATATTATTAATTTTTTCTGAGATTTCAAATCATCCAAATTATCAAAAAACACTACTCTCCCTCTCTTCTCTTCCCCTTCCGCGCCGCCGCTCAGAGCCGCCCAACACCGTCGTCAGCCTGCCGCCCATCACCACCGCCCATCTCCACCACCACACCGTCGCCTCTTCACCGAATCCCATCGCACTTTCTCCTCAACTCTCACTCATCTCTCCACAAAGAGAGAAGATCAATGAAACTCCAGTGAAAGTTTTCGATGATTTCGATTAGGTTAGAAATCGTTGCTATATCGTAGCCGGCAGTTGGGTGATCCGAATGGTTGCGTGAGCAAGAGAAGCAAGAGGCGCGGATTCGACGAGGCGGCGAAGATCGTGGTGGTGAAGACGAGTCCACGGATGATCCACCAGCCAAGGTAGACGACAACGACCGAGAATGAATTGATGGTTCGGTTGAGTTCTGGCAACGTTTACTGTAAATTACTACTTGCATATACCATCGGAAAATGATCAGGAAAAACTTGTTTGGTGTTTGGGTTTAGCTTTTATCATCTGTTACTTGTTTCGAAGTTCATAGTTAGATGTTCGACTGGTGCTAGGTAGGTTCTTAAGTTGCTAACTCACCGGATCCTTGTTTATATCTTTGACAAGAATCAATCGCCATCACAGAATAAACTGTTTCAGTGGGTAGATTGTTTTGAAAAACTTGAATTCATATTTTGTACTCAAAAAGCTTGTTTGTATCTTTGACAATAATCATCGCATTCGTAGAATAAACTGTTTCAGTGGGTAGATTGTTTTGATAAACTTGAATTCGTATTTTGTACTCAAAAAGCTTGTTTGCATCTTTGACAATAATCAATCGCAGTCGCAGAGTAAACTATTTCAGTGGGTAGATTGTTTTGATAAACTTGAATTCGTATTTTGTACTCAAAAAGCTTGTGTTGCTATATAAATAACTCAGTATCTAGTTATGGTCACATTCAATATCGAGAATGATTGTGTGAGTATTTGTGATGTCGAAAATCAGAGATAGCGGTGGTGGTGATAGTTGCTCACGGCAATGTCAATGATCGAATTTTTTTTATTTTTTTTTTGTTTTGTTTGTTGTTCTAGTCAGATTTTGAGAGACGCACTACTATTTTGTAAAGACATATTAGTTTTTTGAGATACGTACTATTAGTTTATTAATGAGCGTATTATTTTCATTTTTATTTTTGGTAGGCGTACAACTTTTTGAAATCATAGTATTTTTTTTTAAAGACGTACTACTTGTTTTTTACATGACTATACTTAAATTTAGGCATACCATTTTTTTGGTAGGCATACTATTTTTTCTCAGACGTATAATTTTTTTATTACAAACTTACTTTTTTCTTCTTTTTTTATTGAGATGTACCATTTTTTTTTCAGACGTACTATTTTTTTTTTTTTTTTTGAAGACATATTATTTTTTCTCTTAGACGTACTACTTTTTTTTTTTTCAGGCGTACTATTTTTTTTTTTATTTTTTTTGGGGCATATTACTCTTTTTGTAAGCCAGAATTAATAGGTCTGTGTAAAATCTAATACATCAAAAATTGATTCGTCAAATAAAAGATGATCAATCATGGATAAAGACATTCTAATTCAGACATATCAATTCAAACGTACTAATTCAGGATTGATAATCCAGGCATACTACCAACAAATCAATGACTTTCTCCATGGACACTATTTTAATTGAAGAATCAACTCCACTAGAAACTCATAATCATCACGAAAAGCTGGCACAATAATTATATTCTTTCTTCATATGCTACCATTGCATTCAGTCTACTTCCTCCTATATTGTCCACACTATACTTCATTCACTAATAAGTGCGAGTAGTGCAGTCGTATCCAGAACATAGACTCCAAAATATGCACTATATTTTAGGGGACCGCTGCATAAGAAGCATTTGTTAGGGTTTCCAAGTCATTGCATACTTGTTGTCATCCAACTCAGTAGCTCGATAAAAAGAGATGAGCACTCAAACTCATCATGTTTGTCAAAAGGATTGCCACTCTATCTCTTGTTCCAACCAAAAGAAGCCTCATCTTCACTAGGAACATGATCTATGACATGTTCTTGTAATGCAAGACACTTCTTACAACGATTATCTAACTGTCCAATTTACACATTATATAACAAGTGAACTCGATTCGACTTCGTTTAGATACACAACACAATAATTGGAATCACTTATTGAATCTAAATTCATTCATATTTGGATCTGTTTCTTCGATTCTAAGTCAACAATACAAATGCAACTTACGGATCAATAATGATCGACGATTGATGATTGATCAAATACATAGGCACTGCGCGATAAGATTAAATCAATGATGATGATGAATGATGATGGAGATGATGATGATTGACGATGGAGATCATGATGCTCGATTGTGGAGATAATGATGATCAGTCATAGAATAGAGAAAGGGAAACAAATTAGGAAAATAAGAAAAATAACAAATTCGGAAAGTTTTGGTTTAGACACCTGTTACCAACAAGTAACAGGAGCTTAGGCCAGTCTTTCCTTGGTGACCAGTGTAGCCAAGCCAAGAGGAAATTCACTATCTTCTTGTTTGTGACTTACAAGAAAACCCCTTTACAACAAGACTCTTCTTGCTAAAGGATAAAGAACCTAAATCTTACAGTGCTCTACTGCAGTTGTTGTTCTTCACTTGCAAACTACTGAACCTTCTTCAGAAATCCTGAATTTTTAATTCAGATCATGCACAGCAAGTCTCCAAGATTTTTCTTTCTTTGAAAGCTCGCAGATGATATTCAAAATTTTCTCAAACTCGTCCAACCTTTTCTTCTGTGCACTGTGTCTTCCCTTTTATAGGCTTACGAAACCAGAACCCGTGACTGTACGATCTGATAGTGATAGCTTTGTCCTCTACTACACTAGACTAAACTGGCTTTATCTTTCCTGAACCTGTACACATCACCATTGCCTCAACTTCTCATTTTTTACCCCTTCCTTGTTCCTTTCCATTCCAGCACAACATATACTGCACCCACACTCATATACCAGGTCTACTTTACACCTATGTTGCACCTTCGGTTGCATGAGTTGTCGCTTCGTTTAGTGCCAAGAGCTTAGCTTTCATGTTGTTTTGTTAAGTTATGGCTTTCTGAGGGTTGAATCCATTCTTGACTCCAAGAGAGTGAGTCTCTTGTCATTGTTGAGGATATGGGTCTGCAGTTGAATCTGTGGAGTCTGAGACTCCTTATGACCGTCTGTGGAGTCATTGGCATATTTGAGGTCACTCCATACAGTTAGCCTTGGGGGAATTCAACTGAAGGGGGGTCTTCAATTGTCTGCTGCAATCCAAAGGATGATTATGGAGTGAATTGTATGTGGATTGGAGAGATGTCCCTTTGCATGTGCTGAGTTGATGGTGTGTCCTCCAACAGGTGCCTCCTGAGAGTTGAGAAAGTTATCCCTTGTGATGAACTCTCTTTTGCAGTCTGGTCATCTCCTTCTGGAAACTTCATTTCTTCTGAAGGAATTCCTTGTGGTTTCTCTGCTATCTGCACTTAAAGATTTTCCATATCCTGCATCAGTTGAGTGAGTGATTGTTGAGGTTGTGACTCGTCTGCAGGTTGTGGCTCGTCTGCAGTAATAGTTTCAGTCTACTTTGCTCCATCAACTGCGGGAACTGTGATAGTCTGCACCTCTTTTTCTATGTCCTCAACTGCAGAGGACGGGGCAATTTACAACTCTGCCTCGTCTGTAAGCGTCTCGACAGTGAGATCCTCCATCTCTGTTACAAACACTGAGAAACTCTGCTCCTGGACCTCAGTAGTGAGCTCTACTGCACCTATTACCTCCTTTGCTGTAGTTTCTTCCATTGTTGGCTCTGCTGCAGCAGCTTTGCTAATCTGCATCTCAGTGCCCTTCTGCATCTGTTGGGGAACTCCTTCCTTTGTAACTTCGTCAATCAGTGCTTCGTCGATGTGGTTGTCTTCACCTTGATCTTCATCACCACCATCATCCCCACCTCTAGGAGATGGTGGTCTGCCAACCTGTGGTCTGGACAAGTACTCCTGGATTTCCAGTGTTGCTGCTCGAACATGTTTGTCAATGATCCTTTTCAGCTCCAGTCGTACTTCTTGTGAGTGAACAAACTCAACTAGGTGCAGTTGAGCTTGTCTGTGTGTGCCCGTCTTTAGTGAGGAGTCATTCTACTCTAATACTCCACTGAAGAGTATGTAAGGCTCTACTGGCGCCTCTTCTTCGTTGTAGCAGCTTGTTGTTGTAGTATGAGCATTTGTTCAATCTCTCCTTCTATCATGCCTGTGATGTTTTGCACTAGTGTTTTGGATCCATCTGCATGAATAGTGAATAGTTGCCTAGGTCCTAATGGAATAAGCTTTGGTCTGCTGCTCCTTGTGGTCTTCCTTCTCTTGGGAGGAGCAGCTGGAAACAGCATAGGAGCTGCTCTCTTCTATATCCTAGTCTACATAGCAGTCTGCTGTAGTCTGGTCTACAGACTGGTCCTTTGTAATGTGGCCTCCTTGTGAATCTGTTGCAAAGGCTTCATCCATCTTCCTCCACTCTTTGCCAAGCTCTTCCTCTTCTGCTGTGAGAGTTGGCTCTGGTATATTGCTTCTGATAATCCTTCTTCTTTTGAGTTTGTGCTATTGTGCAAACTCCTGCAGCATTGCCTCCTTCTGAAGCTTTCCCAGGAGAGCATCAGTCTGTGCTCTGTGCTCTTTGGCCTTTTTTTTTTTCAGCTCTTCTACAAATTTAAGAGCTTCTTCAATTCAAGAGTTTCTTCTTCTGCTTCGATTTCTTCAGCAGTCCATACTTTGACTATTTCAGTCTCATCATCATCATCATATGGAACGAAGGCCAAAGCTATTGTTGTTGATGGTTGATCTGATGTGACCGTTGTAACTGTTGTAGTTGACTCGTCTATTGTGATCTCATTGATTGTAATGTCAGCTATTGCAGTAGGGACTTCTTGTGGGATTGAGGCATCAAGGTTTCGAAGTGCTATTTCTATGTCTTCGATTTCCTTTCTCGTGAATCCTCTTGCTGCCATTTCTTTTCAGAATGTAGCTCTAGGGCCTTCTCGAGTTTCCTCAAAGCTCATCATTGAAGCTAAGATGAACTGCTGCAGCTCTTTATCTGCTCCTCCCCTTATGAACTCGAGAGCCACCTCGGAGTCTTACAGAACTGCCACTTTTGGAATCTTGGGAGGCAGCTTCCTTGAGGACATACCTTCCTCAACGGCAGCAATTGGTTTTATGATTTGCAGGTCTATATTTGCTTCTTCAGTCTGCACGTCTGAAGGTACATCACCCGTCTACACTACTACAAGTGCAGTGGTGGTCTGCACGTCTGCACTTGCTTCTTCAGTCTGCACGTCTGCAGACTGTTCTTCTTCCTCGATGACGTCTCTTGTGATCCTTCTTAGAGTTGGCTCTTCCGATTCCTTAGAAGATTGGAGGATCAACTTCCTCTTTGGAGGCTTAACAGCCTTTGGAGCCGCCTTTTTCTTGGGCTCTTCAGCCCTCTGCTGTATTGCTGGCTTTGATGGTGGTTGTGGTTGTGCTACAGTGGCTTTCCTTGTATTTGTCAAGTCTACTGGCAACCTTCCAATCTTTCTTATGTCGATTTGGTTAGAAATGGTCAACGGCCTTCCCTGAGCGTCAGACAGCTTCAGCTTGTTTTTTAGACTGCCTGACCTCTACTGCAGTTGCTAATTGATACATTAGCAGACTTGCCCAGGTGACCTTGTGCCTCATCAGGATGGCACACATGATCTCCTGTTGATCTTGTGTGATATGATCTTTGGAGAATTCCATGGACATTATGGCCTTCTTGACCACATCAGCAAGAAATTTGTGTTCCTTAGACAGGACTTCTTCATTGTTCTGATTCCCTCCTTCTGATATTCCAGAGTGAGCATTGCGAGTCGTCCTTTAGTAACAATAGTTGAGGGAATGATTCACGGCCTTTGGAGATTGGAGGATCAACTTTCTCTTTGGAGGCTTTACAGCCTTTGGAGCCGTCTTTTTCTTGGGCTCTTCAACCCTCTGCTGCATTGCTGGCGTTGATGGTGGTTGTGGTTGTACTACAGTGGCTTTCCTTGCATTTGTCAAGTCTACCGGCAACCTTCCAATCTTTTTTATGTTGATTTGCTTAGAAATGGTCCACGGCCTTCCCTGAGCATCAGACAGCTTCAGCTTGTTTTTTAGACAGCCTGGCCTCTACTGCAGTTGCTAATTAATACATTAGCAGACTTGCCCAGTTGACCTTGTGCCTCATCAAGATGACACACATGATCTCCTGTTGATCTTGTGTGATATGATCTGTGGAGAATTCTCTGGACATTATGGCCTTCTTGACCACATCAGCAAGAAATTTGTATTCCTTGGACAGGACTTCTTCATTGTTCTGACTCCCTCCTTCTAATATTCCGGAGTGAGCATTGCGAGTCGTCCTTTAGTAACAACAGTTGAGGGAATGATTCTTGAGCCTTCGTTGGGGAGTTTGAAGATCTGTGCTAGGTCGTCTGCTGTGATTCGCATCCCGATCTTCTTGTACGTATATGTAATCTCCTGAAAATTGCTCGAAACCCTAGCCATTTCTATGAACTCCATGACCTCCTCATCAAAGATGTGGCTAGTGGTTTCGCCCAGATATTTCAATCCTGCTTCTTGGATGCATTCCGCCACTTCCTTCACTTCTTCGAACTCATGCAAGTCTCGATGTCTATAACGACCCTCGTTTGTAGTTCCTTCATAGTAGGGCTCATTTGTGCCTTTTGTGAATTTGAGGGTGTGGATGACGTGGGTTTGTTGGCCATTTAGTTCAATATTGTGAATTCGCAAGATTCAAAGAAAAATTCAGTGAGAGTTTGAGAGCAATCAGAGAGAATTGAGAGTTAGGGTTTGCTTCATTGCTTAAAGAGAGAGAGAAAGAATCGTAAAGTAAATTCTGTAATAGTTCTCCCTCCTTTTATAGTTACTGTGTATTTTTATCGTTGAAAATCAAAATGTAACCGTTACACTGTTTCTCAGAGTAAATCTGCCCGTTGCAAAAATCAAGAAGATAGTTATGAAACTTTTTCTTTCCAAAGCAGCAGAGTGACACTTGTCTCTAGTCTGTATGGCTTGTGCAGTAGAGCAATAGAGGAATGTCACTCGTCTACATTAATTGAAAATCATTGAGTTTGTAACGCCCCCGACTTTCCGCGCCAGAAGACAAGTGATCGTTATGCCGTCACGGACCCGGTCCGTGACAAGGCTAAACAAACTGAATGGGTTTTAGGGGTACAGAACTCAAGGAACTATAAACAGTAACCGAATTCATAGCTTACAGTCCCAAATACCTATTTAGTTACAATATTAAAGTGGAAGCTATGCAGATCGTTTATTACATTTAAAAGATATAGACATCTGATCTGTCATAATATCCAAATTACTCGGATTCATCTATATACATACAAGCTCTCTCTAAGAGCCTTCAGCTATTGCTGGGGGCATACCTGCAATTGAAAAACATAGCCGTGAGCTCCTGAAGCTCAGCAACCTCAGGTGTATGAATCCCAATTACAGGGAACTTTCGCTAACGGCTATGACGACCGTCGAAAGTCCCTAAAATATTTTTATATATATAGGAAAATATGGGCGTCATATCACATAACATCGTTTCTCATTGCTTTATATGGCTTTGAATCGCTTTTAAGTGTCATTCCTTTCTTTTACATTCATTTAGGGTTCATGACTCGACACAAAAGCAGCGACAACTCCAAGGATATGACTGACTCGGAGTACAGAGATAAGATAAAGTGTCAATCGTCAGCCGGGCTAACCAATAGATTTTGTTTTCGTACCTGCCTAATCTGTGCGTCGCCTTGCAGCTCTTGTGCGCATTCAATGAGGTATCGTTTTCCTGCATTGAGATAATTTAGGCCTCCCTGCAGAGAGCAACCTGTGGCCCCACCACAACGGCGTAGAAGCCGCTGCATGCATGCAAAGAGGATGGGGGATGCCCATCGCTCTCTAGCTAGTTCTCATCCGTGACGATGACTTAGAAGATAATACATGAGTGCAATGACTCAAACTCTAGCCACCAAGGCTATTCAAAGAAACAGATGATTGCAATGGATTGAAGAAGGGACACCATGTTCGACCTTCTCAATAAATTCAAGAAAACGACCAATGATCCACAAGGGATGACAATGTCGTCCTTATCAGTTCAAGGAGGCGATATTTCTTATTTGTTTGCTTTTCATTAGTTCACATGGATAGTGTAACTATGCTCCACATCCCCCGTTCCTTTTTTATTAATCATTTAGCGATTGCTTTCATTTATTTCTCTTGAGGGTATATATATTATAAGGGTGCATTCTAGTTCGTTTCAACTCCAAATACCCCAGCACATGTCAAACGTGATCGTTTATGCACGTTTAACAATATATTTCCATGCGTAGGTGTTATATATTTCCATGTTTGATTTCCTTGAAGTGGTTATCACCCAAATTTCGTAATATTAATCCATGAAAAATCTATTTACATCGATAGATTTATCCCGTGTATGAAAATATGACCTCCCGAGTCATAATTCATTGTTTATGGAATTAAATCGATAGTCCTTACGCGCAACGTTTATAACGTTATAACATTGTAACGTTATTCGTTCGTAACGTTTATTGGCGCGTTCAACAAATCAACCCAGAATATTCCATCGTCATATTTGATTTAATAATCAAATATTTTCATAAATTTAAATATATAACCTTTAAGCACGATTTATTTTAAAATCGTAACGTTATATATTCATCTCAAAACTCCTAAAATGCTCGGATATTACAGAGTTCGTTTCAAGTAACTTGTTCGTCTGCATCTAGACATGCAGTAGAGCAGTAGAGTAATGTTATTCTTCTCCGTCATTTGAAAACATTAAACCCTTTTTAAATAACCTACTCGTCTGCTTCTACATCTGCAATAGAGCAGTAGAGCAGTATATATGGTCATTTTACTCATTTAAATCTATCATGCCCAGCTCTCCTCTAAACATGATAAATTTGTTTTCATCTAAGGGTTTCGTAAAAATGTCTGCAACTTATTTTTCTATTCTAATGTATTCCAATTTTATATGATCATTTTGCACATGATCTCTGATAAAATGATATCTGACATCAATGTGCTTGGTCCTTGAATGAAAAATATGATTTTCAGAAATAGCCATTGCAGACGTGTTATCACAAAATATGTTTATTTTTGAAAACGTTAGCCCATCGTCTGCAAGCTGAGACCTCATCCAAAGTACCTGTGCAGCACAACTTCCTGCAACTATGTGTTCTGCTTAGAGGTTGAGACAGTGGTCTACTTCTTGCTGAATCAAGAAATCAACTTTGCACCTGAAAATTTACATGTACCACTTGTGCTTTTCCTATCAACCATGCAACTTGCAAAGTCTGCATCTGAATAACCAGTTAGTAAAAAATCTGAATCCTTTGGATACCATATACCCAGATATCTCAGGATTCTCTTTGACTGCAATATAGTGGGACTCCTTTGGATCAGATTGATACCTGGCACAAACACAGACAGAGTACAGGATATGTGGCCTACTTGTAGTAAGATAAAATAAAGATCCTATTATTCCTCTATATAATATTTGATCTATATTTTTTCCTTTTTCATTTTTATCAATTTTAGCAGTAGAGCTCATGGGAGTTTTTGTTGGAGTTGAGTTTTCTAAGCCAAATTTTTTAATTACATTGGTTAAGTATTTTGATTGATTTATGAATATTCCTTTACTTAACTGTTTCACTTGCAGACCTAAAAAATATTTTAATTCACCCATGAGACTCATTTGAAATTTAGATTTTATTAGTGAAGCAAACGTTTCGCATAGTTTGCTGTTAGTGCAACCAAAGATGATGTCATCCACGTATATTTACACTAATAAGGTATGCTCCTTGTGTTTCTTGAGAAACATAGTGCTATCTACCTTCCCTCTTCAAAAGCCATTATTAGAGAGAAAAGTAGAAAAAGTTTCATACCACGCTCTTGGAGCTTGTTTCAAGCCATAAAGGGCTTTATCTAACCTATAGACATAGTTTGGATGTTCAAAATCTTCAAATCTAGAAGGCTGCTCGACATAAACTTCCTCCTATAGCTTTTCATTGAGAAAAGCACTTTTGGCATCCATCTGTAAGACTTTGAAGTCTTCGTATGCAGCATACGCCAGGAACATTCGTATGGCTTCCAATCTTGTAACTGGGGCATAGGTCTCATCAAAATCGCTTCCAATCTTGTAACTGGGGCATAGGTCTCATCAAAATCGATCCCTTCTTTTTTAGAGTACCCTTTGACCACCAGTCTAACCTTGTTTCTGATAATGATTCCATTTTCATCAGATTTGTTCCTAAAGACCCACTTACAGCCAACAACTGGATAGTTCTTTGGTCTTGGCACAAGATACCATACTTGATTTTTATTTTTATTTTTTGAACTCATTAAGTTCTTCTTGCATGACATCTATCCAGTTAGGATCACTGAGAGCTTGATTGATTGTCTTAGGCTCCATTTCTGATATGAAGCAAGCAGACAGGCACTCCTTTGTGGTTGCTCTCCTCGTCTGCACTTGGGCATCCTTGTCCCCAATTATGTCTTTCTTAGTGTGCGCTTTGATCCATCTGCCTTTATCCTCAAGCTAGTCAAGGGCAGTTTCTTCCAACTTTTGCACCGTTGCATCTTGTTGTGGGTCTTCTGTATCTTCTTTGCCTTCAGGGACTGCAGACGACTTTGTTTTTACTGCAGGGTCATTTTTCTCGTCTGCATCATGTTCATCATCTATACATGTACATTCCTCATCAAGAACATCAGTAGTACGTATAGATGACTCAGATTCATAAAAATAAAAATAAAAACATGAACTGACTCTTATACAGTTTGTGTGTTTCCTTATTGAATACTTTGAAGGCTTTGCTGCATGTGGAATACCTTAGAAATATTCCGTCATTTGTTTTAGGGTCAAATTTCTTTAAGTGTTGTTTATCATTATTATGAACATAACATTACACCCAAATGCATGAAAGTACTTGACAGTTGGTGTCTTTCCTTTTCATATTTCATATGGTGTCTTGTTATGCTGTTTGTTTATGAGGCATCTATTCTGCACATAGCAGGCAGTGCCTACTGCTTCAGCCCAGAAGCTCTTTGAAAGGCCTGCATCAGAGAGCATTGTTCGGGCTACCTCAATAAAAGTTCTGTTTTTCCTTTCTGCAACACCATTTTGTTGTTATGTTCTACGTGCAGAGAAGTTGTGCTTGATACCATGATCATCACAGTATTTGTCAACCCTTGATTGATCAAATTTTGTGCCATGATCACTCCTAATTGTTACCACATCTAAACCCTTTTCATTTTGTACTTGTCTAAGGAAGCTAGTTAGCAGACTATAAGTTTTACTTTTCTTGTGCAGGAAGATTATCCAAGTATATCACGAGTAATCATCTACAATTACTAGTGTGTATTTCTTCCTGCTCAATCTCTCTACATCTACTGGTCCAAACAGATCCATGTGTAGTAGTTCGAGAACTCTTGTGGTCTCTGTTTGGTTAACAGGTTTGAAACTTGCCCTAATCTGATTTCCTTCTTGATAAGGTCTACATAATTTATCCTTCCCGAACTTAACTTGAGCAAGACCTCATACAAAGTTGCCTGAGGATAATTTTATTATTGTTTAAAAGTTTAGATGTGCTAACTTCTTATGCCATAGCCAATTCGTGTCGTCTGCATCCTTAGTATAAAAGCATGTAACTTTTGCAGACTGTGATAAGTTGAAGTCTACTGCATAGATGTTTCCTAATCTATGACCTATCAGTATGACTTCTTTAGACTCTTTATTTATGACTCTACATGTGTCATTAGCAAAGGCTACCTCATAGTTCTTATCACACAATTGGCTAATGAAAAGTAGATTGTGTTCAAACCCTTTGACATAAGCAACGTTCCTAAAGATTAGGGAACCTGTACCAAGGGTTCCATAACCTTTAGTTTTACCTGCTTTGCCACCACCAAACATGACCAAGGGACCTTCTTTCTTTCTGTAATCTATCAAGATTCTTTTGTTCCCTATGATGCGCCCTGACCATCCAATATCCAGATACCATGGTTCATCCTTTGTTTCTTGCAATAACACATGCAACATTTATACATGGTACCCATGATCATGGGTCCTCATTTGTTAGTCTTAGGTATCCACACTTGAATAGGTTTCTTGTGTGGTACCCAACACTGAAAGGCTTTGTGGCCGGGCTTGTCATAATTGCAACAGTAGACCTTTGGTTTAGCCTGAGGTCTGCTTGCATGTTTCCATCCACTCTGTTGCATACAACACATGCAGCAGTGTTGTCTGTATGGTCTTTTTGGCACACGAAGAGCACCCTTATTCCATACAGAGTAATTTGATACAAATTGAGATTTCCTAAATCTCCTGTCAGCTTGATAATAAGTTATATACTCATTTTTTTTACAGTATGCGCGTGAGGGGGTTTCTTGCCTTCTATTGCTGCATTAGCAGAAGTCTTGGGCTTCAAGGACTGTGCAACAAAGACTTTTACCTTGTTCTTGCCCTTTACAGTAGAGGAATTCCTCTTCTGCATAGTCTTTACAGATGGATCAACCTTTAAAGGTTGTGTAGTAGAGATCTCACTAGTCTGCATCCTGGTTGCAAACGTCTCACCCTTCTACAAGACTTTAACAGAGACATCCTTTGTCTCTTTGATGTTGGTTACAAACGAGTTTGACTCTTGTAAGTGAACCTTTTCACCGGGTCAACTCTTGTATCCAAGCCCAAACCTATCACATGGAAATATTAATCTGATCAGTGAGTTTTTTACAGATCCAAAGACTTACCATGCATCCACTTGGGCTTGGAGCTCAGCATTTTTCTTGGTTAGTGAGTCCATCATCTCAGTGAGAAGTTTAACCTTCTCCTCTGATTCATTGAGTTTGTTGTCTATCATAATTAATTGACTTTCTAGGTCGTTAATTTTTTGATACACAAGATAGTAATGCTTTTTGAGATTTACAATCAACTTAATGTTTTCTTTATTCTCTCTTGAGATAGCAATAAAGCTTTCTGAGGTCTCTTTAAGAGCCTCTTTTAGTTCCTCAGGTGAGGCATCAGAATCGGAGAGATCAATACCCTCTTGATGTCATCAGACTTGGTCATGAGGCACAGTTGAGCATTGAAGATCGTTTCTTCATCATCTGAATCTGTGTCACTCCAAGTCCTTACAACATAGGCCCTTGTCTTCTCCTTTTTGTTGAAGGTTCCTTTTGGATCCTTCTTCTTCTTGTGTGCAGACGACTCCTACGACGGTCGTCTGCACTATGCAGCAAAGTCTCCTAGTTTGCCACTATTTTAGCAGACATATCTGTCTGCTTCCTTTGTTTTGCTGACACTTAGTTTTTTCAGATTTTTCTTCTTTAAGAGATTTTTGAATTTTCTTCCCACGAGTGCGAGCTCTTCAGTCATGCTTTCATCGCTTGTAGACGAGGTACTGCAACTCTCCTTGTCTGCCATGGACTTTAGGATCTTCTTCTGTGCTTTGAATACCAGTGTCTTCTTTCTGAATTCATCAATCTGCCTCTTCTGCTCCACCCTAGATTGTTGGTGTGCAGTACGCTATAGAGTTGTGCCAATGACATCTTGGCAAGGTCTCTCGATTCTCTGATGACAGTTATCTTGGTCCCCGAAGCCTCTCCGAGAGATCTCACAAACTTAAGGTTCACCTCCTTATTATCGAAGGTTTTGCCTAAAGTTTTGAGATTGTAGATGAGAACATTGAATCTCTCATAAAAGCTTGTAAAATTCTCATCAGTTCTCATTGAGACCCAGTCATACTGCTGCATAAGGACATCCTTCTTGTTTTTTCGGATTTCGTTCGTGCCCTCATTCCTCAGTAATAGAGCCTCTCATGCCTCCTTTACTGTAGTGGTGTGTGCAACGATTTCAAACTTGTAGATCTGATTTTTGGCTCTACTATCCATCAGTACTAGATCCCAGTCATCTTTTGTCCATAGAGACTTAGACTTGTCAACTTCTTGGGTGGAATCCATTGGATCTGGCATCTTTGGTACATGTGGCCCATCTGTGATAATATCAAACATCCTTTCATCAATTGAGTCCAGATAAGCCAGCATTCTGAGTTTTCAATGGTTGAACTTGTCAAAGGAGCAGGAAGGTGACTTTCCACTGTTTGGACACTTTGGTAGCTTAGGAGAAGCCATGGTTGAATCTTCACAATAATAAACTGTTAGTAACTTATTTGCAGACTAATAAAAATATGATCTTTTCTTTCTAACAGCTGTTAAGTCTGAAAAGATAGACTCTGATACCAAATAAAAGTCCCTAAAATAACCTAGAGGGGGGGTGAATAGGTTATCTCAAAAATTTTACCTGGCAGCACAGCAAAGCTATTGGTTAGACTGCACTATCTGAGTCTGCTGCAGTTAGCGGAAGTTCTGCAGTTGAGATTTTAGTTTTAAAAACCTTGTCTCTTTGGACCTTTTGAGATCTAGCTAAAATGTGCAGAAATATAAATGACACAGGATTTATACTGGTTCAGACACCTGTTATCAACCAGTAACAGGAGCTTAGTCCAGTCTTCCCTTGGTGACCAGTGTAGTCAAGCCAAGGGGAAGTTCATTATCTTCTTATTTTTGACTTACAAGAAAACCCCTTTACAACAAGACTCTTCTTGCTAAAGGATAAACAACCTAAATCTTGTAGTACTCTACTGCAGTTGTTGTTCTTCACTTGCAGACTACTGAACCTTCTTTAGAAATCCTGAATCTTCAATTCAGATCGTGCACAGCGAGTCTTCAAGGTTTTTCTTTCTTTGAAAGCTCGCAAGTATATTCAAAATTTGCTCAGACTCGTCCAACCTTTTTTTCTGTGCACTGTGTCTTCCCTTTTATAGGTTCAGGGAACCAAAACCCGTGACTGTACGATCTGATAGTGACAGCTTTGTTCTTTACTGTACTAGACTGATCTGGCTTCACCTTTTCTGATCCTGTGCACATCATCATTGCCTCAACTTCTCGTTTTTGACCCCTTACTTGTTTCTTTCCGTTCTAGCACAGCTTATATTGCACCCACACTCATGTACCAAGTCTATTTTACGCCTCAGTTGTACCCTTGGCTGCATGAGCCCTGCTCCATAGTTTCATATTCGGTCTTTCTGTAACTTCACTTACACCAAGTATTGCTACCAGTCTACTGCAACTTACCTCCCACTCAACAGCTTCTACACCTCATCTGCTCGGCATGCTAGTGTAGCCTCGTCTGCACTCAGCACTGCACTCAGTCTTTTGCAATTCAGCTGACATATTTGCACTGCGATATGACTCACTTCACTTTACTGCTGGAACTGGCCTTGAACAACGGAATGCTCCTAAATCATGAGAACTCTGAGACACTTTTGTTGCCGTATGCATCTGATCTTTGGCATGTAATTTTGTAACCCCCGTCGTCTGCATAACCCTCGTCTGCATCCCTCTGCTGCATGACCTTTGGCCCTAATCTAAAGCTATCCAACTAACTATTACAACTTAAGTATCTATTGTATACATAATTTATTTTTAAGTTTTATTCATCAATTTATGTATAAACGAAGGAATTACACGTTCTTATTATATCTCTTTAAAATTAATTTTTTGAAATGAGACATCATTAGAATTTTTACTTTTTCATTGATCAAGTTTAAGGTTTGATATTAGAATGTAAAGCTTCAATTCTTTAATTTTATTATTAGACACGTCAATATCACTACCTCTTTTTCTCCGCGGAGCTTCGTCGAGAAAAACTCTCATTATTCCCGAATAAAAGCATCTATTGTCAAAAACCGTTAACACCCGAACAATCCCAAATCGCCGGCCGCCGCCTCAATCCCAAAAACCCTAATTTTAAAACCCTAATCCCTAAATTTCCCCAAAAATGGCGCAATCAAAGCCCGTGATCGGACTCACATGGGATCCAAAGCTCCCATCTTTCTCCACTTCAACAAAACCTCAATCTTCCTCCTCAGTTTCCACCAAAATCGATGCGATTTCCACACTGGGCAAGCCCAAAATGGAGCTTATCGATGGGTTATATGTTCCGCCTAATGATCCGAGGAAGTTGAATAAGTTGAGGAGGAAACAGGTGAAGGATACTGCTGGGAAGAATTGGTATGTGCCCATTTGATGTTTTGGTTTGATTGTTGGTGTTTTGGGTTTTGGATGAGAAATCTGATGTTTTGGGTTGTGGGTTTTGCTTGTGGTGGTGATGTTTTTGAAGGTTTGATATGCCTGCGCCGGTTCTTACTCCGGAGTTGAAGCTCGATCTCAAGTTGCTGAAGGTACATTGGATTACTTGTGGATTTTAATTTCGAGCTCGTTTCGTTCAGTTTGGGAATCTTAGGCTAGATATGGATGATTTTGTTCTTGGTATTGTCTTGCTAATATTGCTACCGAGGTTGGGGATTTTTATTCTGTCCATAGTCGGTCCCAAATCCGGATAAAATGACAAGGGTTCTGTGGTGAGTAGGCGACAACCAACACGTAAAAAGTCCCGTTGGATCTCTCAACATGAATATGACTACTTGTGAAAATTTCCTTAGGACGTACCTCAACAGCGACGCGTTGCACGGTCTAAGTGCTTCGAAAAATGAGCAAAGGTTGCTACAGCGACGCTTGGATGTAGTGAAAACTGAGCAAGGGTCCCAGCATCACGGACGGATACGGTTAAAGAAGTTAATCCAGAAAAATAGAGTTCGTTTAGCTAGTTGGAACATTGGGACCTTGAATGGAAAACTTTTAGAGGTAGTAGACACGATGCTTAAAAGGGGGATTCATAACGTTTGCTTACAAGAGACGAAGTGGACCGGAAATAAGGCTAAGCTTATTCAAAGTACGTAATTCAAGTTATGATATTGTGGTCAAAGTCGGACTACGAATGGAGTTGGTATAATTATGCGTAAAGAGTTTAATATCAAGCGTTGGAGAGACAGGGTGATTTCTATTATAGTATTGATTGGAAAGGAAATGATTAATGTGGTAAGTGTTTATGCCCCGCAAGTAGGTCTTGGAGAAGATGCTAAGGGTCGGTTTTGGGAAGACATGGATGAAGTAGTGCAGTCGATCCCTGAGAGGGAAAAAGTTTTTATTGGTGGTGATCTAATTGGACATGTCGGTGAGGAGAAAGATGGTTACTCAGAGGTTCGTGGAGGATTTGGTTTTGGTGAGACAAATGTAGAAGGAAGAAGTATATTGGATTTTGTTGTGACATATGACTTTATGGTTGCGAATACCTTCTTTAAAAAGCGTGAAGAGTATTTGATAACCCTTAAGAGTGGTTTATGTAAGTCTCAGATTGATTACTTTCTTATGAGGCGAAGAGACCTGAAGGATTACAAGCACTGTAAGGTTATCCTAGGAGAATGTTTGATCACTCAGCATCGTTTGTTAGTTATAGATGTATTTCTGTCTCAAATAGAAAAGAAGAAGAAAACAAAATGTAATCTCATAAGGACAAAATAGTGGAACTTAAAAGGAGATTAGCAAAAGTTTTTCAGAGAGAGGTTGTTGAGAGAAGGTCCATGGACATTTGACGGGAGTGTATGTGTGATGTGAGATGTGATGGCTGATTGTATTCGACGTGTAGCGAAGGAGATATTAGGACAATCTAAGGGCCAACCACCTTTGGATAAAGAGGGGTGGTGGTGGAGTAAAGAGATTCAAGATAAGATAAAATATAAGAAAGAATGTTACAAGACTCTATTTAAATGTCATAGTGATGAAAATTTGGAGAAATATAGGCGCGTCAAAAAAGAAGCTAAATATGCTGTGAGCGATGCGAAGAATAAATCGTATGAGAAGTTGTGTGAAAGACTGAACACAAAAGAGGGGGAAAAAGAAGTCTTTAACTTAGCTAGATCAAGAGACAGAAGAACTAAGGATTTAGGTCAGATAAAGTGTGTTAAGGACGATGCCGAGCAAATTCTTACGGCTGATGAGGACATTAAAGAAAGATGATGAGAATATTTTAACAAACTAGGGAAGTGTCTCTGAATGAAACAAGTGGGAATGTAGATGTGATGATGAACTGATGTTACTTTCACCGCATTTGGACAGAGGAAGTTAAGGAGTCTATGGGTCCAGATGAAATCCCGATCGAAGCTTATAAATGCCTTGGGATAGAAGGAGTTAATTGGTTGACAAAACTCTTTAATAGAATTTTGATAGATAAGAAGATGTCTGATGAGTGGAGAAGGAATACTTTGATTCCCATATATAAAAACAAAGGA
Organism: Drosera spatulata; assembly: GCA_035668315.1. Taxonomy (NCBI): domain Eukaryota; kingdom Viridiplantae; phylum Streptophyta; class Magnoliopsida; order Caryophyllales; family Droseraceae; genus Drosera; species Drosera spatulata. Next base: position 35,185 of record JAOVYX010015470.1, on the reverse strand, counting down.
GATGTTCAAAACTGTTTCAATTATAGAGGAATCAAACTTATGAGTCACAGTATGAAATTATGGGAGAAAGTTATAGAGAAAAGGTTAAGAAAAGCTATAGGGGTGACTGAGAATGAGTTTGGTTTCATGCCTGGTAGGTCAACCATGGAAGCTATTTACCTTTTGCGATGTGTAATGAAACGTTTTAGGATAGAGAAGAAGAATTTACATATGGTTTTTGTCGACCTGAAAAAGGCGTATGATTCTGTTCCAAGATAAGTAATTTGAAAAACTTTAGAAAAGAAGGGAGTGACGAATAAGTATATCAAGATTGTGAAAGACATGTATGAAGAAGCTATTACATGTGTGCAAACTTATGTTGGTGAAACGACTGATTTTTCTATTAAAGTGGGTTTACACCAAGGATCAGTTTTGAACCCATACCTTTTCGTCTTAATAATGGATGATCTCACTAGGCATATATAAGATGAAGTATCATGGTGTTTACTTTTCGCTGATGATATTGCTTTGGTGGACGATACGAAAGAAGGGGTGAATGAAAAACTTGAGATTTGGAGAGAGGCGTTGGAAAGTAAGGGGTTAAGAATCAATAGAACCAAGACAGAATATATGGAATGTGTCTTTAATTAAAGTAGTCAAACAAATAATGAGAATGTATTGTTGGGAATAGAGTCTCTCCCTAAAACGGATTCTTTCAAATATTTGGGTTCGATGCTACATAAGAATGGATGAATTGATGCAGATATTGATCATATGATTAAAACAGATTGATCGAAATGGAAGGACGCTTTAGGGGTGTTATGTGATCCTAAAATACCTACAAAGTTTAAAGAAAAGGTTTACAAGACAACTATTCGATCAGCGATGCTGTATAGGTCAGAATGTTGGGCAATTAAGTGACAGCATGTACAGAAGATGAGTGTAAACGAGATGAAAATGTTAAGGTGAATGTGTGGACATACAAGAATAGATAGGATACGAAATGAAGTTATCAGACAGAAAGTGGGTATGACTCCAGTAAAAGATAAGATGAGGGAGTCACGACTAAGATGGTATGGCCATGTGAAACACAGATCAGTCACAGCTTCTATTAGGAGATGCGAAGCTTGGGAGTTAGCACATGTCAAGAGAGGACGAGGGAGACCTAAAAAAACCATGAGAGAAACCTTGAAATATGATATGGTCTATCATAATCTTACAGAAGATGATGTACATGACAGATTGAAATGACGCCGTCGTATTCATATAGTCGATCCCAGTTGATGGAATAAAGGCTTGATTTGTTGTTGTTCAGTGTCTTACTTTTCTGAGTCTTCTCTACTGAATGCTTTCTGGAGATTGAATTGCTTACTGGGTTCTAACATTTCAGTAAATGGGACTCTCTTACACGTACGTGATGAATTAGTGACCAACGAGCCCAAAATTTAGCTGTAGAACAGAACAAGATAGTTTGAGGTGCATTAATTTGAAGAGTAAATGTTCGTAAAGGATGAGTATAGATCGCAGAATGGGGCCCAGTAGCAGAGTATATTTATTTTGTGACTCTGCCTGCTTCTAACACCTTGATTTCTATTGTTGCTCCTAGATGCACTTTGATGAAACTTATGGAGCATATTTTGATTTCGGGAACCACACAGAAAAGGTATGATGCATAATTATTGTATCACTCGATACAACAGATTCTATCGCCCCACGATCTGATTTATTCTACACCTAAAAATTATTCATCTCTTGCTTCTTGCTTTTGTTCAGATGGTTATAATGTTTTTCTGTGGTTGTGAAAATCAACCCAATAATCTTTAACAGAAAGAGAAGACATCTTTTTTAAGCAAAGGAAACGTATGTGAGAATGAAAATAGAGGCAGCCAATTTCCTGGAGCCATTCTTCAAAGAACAAGTATTGCCAGTATTGTGTTTCTTCTGCAACAGATCACATAAATTTCTCCTATCTTCTAGGCTGCTTCAAGGACTGAAATTTCAAGAGATTTCTCGAATCGAGAATCAATTTCAGAAATTGTTCTGTTGTCGTTTTAATTATCCAAATTTCTAAGCTGTTGATTGCGATACAAGATATTTTCTCTTGAGTAGATCAGAACTAGAATCTGTGTTAATCTCTCTTTCTGAACGAGGATACCAGATAAATAGTGTTCTTCTTCTATTTTGTAACTCGTTAGTCTGTTCCCTCTCCATCCCAATACAAGCTTTTGCTAGGCCACAAAGTGTGCTTTTATAATAGGATAGTCAAATGCGATCTGTATAGCTGTGTTAGCAAGTGATTTAGACATTCTGACTGTATTTTGTTAGGTTCGATTAAGTTGGCAAGCGAAGTCAGTTGGACAAAATGTTCAAAAGGAGCTCGTAAGAGAAGTCCTAGAGGTGCCAGAACTACGCCTAGTTCGTCATGTTGGCTATGTGAGCCTGTTTCCGTTTATTGGGAAAATCATTCCACCGGTAAATGCATCATGGACCTCCAGTGGATACTTTTTCTTTGACTGCTACGTGACTGTAGTCCAAAAATCGTACTTTCTCATATCATCTCCTAAAATGTGGTTTGTTCATATTTGATCAATTTATTTGCAGGAGTCTTGGATTCTAGAAAAACAGCTCGATCTTATCTCAAACAGTAGCGTTTTATGGTCGAAATATGGAATCCGGTCCCTTGCAAAAACAAGGTTCTGTTCCTTTTTTTTTTTTTTTATGGTTATTATTTCCTTCTATTGAGAATGTGCTAATTTCTCTTCTGATTCGCTATGATATGGGGATTCTTTCCTGTTTATGCTACAAGTTAATTTTATGCCCATGAAGAAGCTAAATAAGTTGTTTGTTGCAGTACGATGTACATGAAACGCAATACAGAGCATGATCCACCCTATTGGAGAGGACCAATTTGGATGAACATGAATTACATGATTCTTTCTTCTCTCCATCATTACTCCTCAGGTAAACTCTTCTAACGGAATGTGGAACTTCTACTACATATTTTAGAGTACACCTGGCACATGAGCATAATGTGCAAGACGTTATGATCTCAGGATTTCTGCCATAAATTACTTCACCGTAAATAATTATCGTTGTTCCATTTGAAACTTCTGCAGTTGATGGACCATATAAAGCGAGAGCCAAGGCCATCTACGATGACTTGAGACACAATTTAATTAGGTACTTGATACCATCCATGTGCTATACATTTGGGTCGCGTTTGAGCCGAGTGGTTAGGCTTGATACTGCTCGATGTTTTGCAGAAATGTAGTGAGCAACTATCACAAGACCGGCTATCTGTGGGAGCAGTATGATCAGAAAGCAGGTGGGGGTAAAGGTACGCGCCCTTTCACCGGATGGACTTCTCTTGTGCTCCTTATCATGGCAGAAGCTTATGGTGATGGCTGGGGCATGGGCATCTCTCATTTGTGATCAACGGAAGAACTCCCTTCATTGCTTCAACGCCGAGGATGACACCCCAGATGGAAAATTTGGACATCCTGCCTGGCTGTAGGTGATTGTTAGATCGATCTTTCTTAATTTATTTAGACTGGAGCTTATGTTACTGAAGCTCTACCATGGCAGCTTTCAGAGGTCGCCATAGAAGTTAGAAGCCCATAGTTGAATTTGATACAAATAGTATTAGACTAGCAACAAAAATGATGTGAAAGAGTTTTATGTTGAATTGTAAGTTGTAATGCTGTAGATTGTGTTGTTGTTATAGGATTTTGTTTCTATGTATGAGATTATAACTTCTACGAGAGCACTGTTGGGTCAACGGGTTCCTTGATGCTACCTTCCTATGTCATTCTTAAAATCAGAAAGTTTATTTTCAGGAGCATGGCTGGAGTAGGTCTTGTTTTGGTCAAGCGTGTTTTGTTAATGTTGCAAGGGGAAGAATGAGTTGCACAACTTCTATAAATTCAATTATTTTCAAAATTTAAATTTAAAAAAAATTGACAGTTATATTTGAATTTTATGAGGACTTACAGCCCCACCATTCCCATGTTGGAAATACCTGTTTCCATACCATTAAATGCATGTCGCAAAAAAAAAAAGTCAGGTCGAACCAAGAACACTATTTAGACACTGAAACCGATCACATACTGCAGAAACGACTTGGATAAGACCAAAAAAATATGAAAATCGATCCTACATATTCAGCAACTGCATGAATATGGAACATCCTACATACAACACAAAAAGCTCCATCATTGGCCTCGATAAAGGAAACGCCTACCAGATGTCAGAAAAACAACATTCTAAGAGATGTAACCAACAGAGAATCAATCCTGATAAAGCTCCCCCTGCTGCCAAGGAGCATGGCCACTTCCATAATCCAAGGGTTGAGAGGAGTTCGTCGAGCAACGAAGCCCCAGTGAAGTATGCTGGTTGCCACTTCCTAATTAGCCGGGGAAACATGATGATCCTTGCTTGATGCAAGGATGTTATATAGAATATTTTGGAGGATATGATGCTCGGCGATACTAACTCCCGTTCTCAATCATTTCACTATCTTCGGCCATTATTATCTCCATGTCTCTTACATCTCGCTTCAATACGTTTCCAAGCCTGGCAATGGCTTCCGTCTGTTGTTGCAAGACCTGTTGGCAGGCAGCATTATCAACGAGCAGTTGAACAAATTAGCCAGAGGAATGTAAACCAGCGATTCTAATATAACGCAATTACGCAAATGAGCAACATGAACTATCAAATGGTCTCGAGGGAAAAACTAAAACAAACTACCAATTAGAAGTATCAAAACACCAATGTCTCAACAAAGTGCAACAGAAGCCTTGCACAGATCAGGGAGCCCATACCTCATGCATGTCGGAGAGACTACGCTCGTGAATCTTTGAACTTGGAAGATATAAAGAGATGCTACCCCCATTAGCATCTGCCTGAACACGTGATACTGCCAACAGATTCTGAACTCTCCTAGAAAGTTCTCCAGATCCTTTAAGCTGCAGATAAATCAGAGGGCATGAGATACGACACCTATGGGAAAGAACCACGACCAAAGAGAACTAACCTGTCTAGTTATTGCTGCCAACCTCTCTGCCAACTCAACTTCTCCCTTCATCAAGGGTAATCGGCTACCTTTGCCCTCTAGCGCTTCCACTATTCTCATAATCTGATTTAAGGGAAGCAAATTAGAACAACTACCGTAATAGTCCCATAGAGATAGAACAAGTGCCGTGCACTTCTAGCTACTTGAGCTTTACTAAGTTTTTTGTGTTGTTATGTTTACAAGGTAGAAATGCTCTCCTTATATAGATATCCTACCTAATGTAAATAGAGCAACATTTCAAGGAAATTGTGCTTAGCCACAAAACACAAGTTGGACGGTAGACACGAAACATATATTTTGGGCGGCTGGACGATGGAAGTAGAGAAAGAAAAGAAGAAACGAGTTGGATGGTGCTTAACACAGATTAGATGAATCATGAATGCGATGTGGTGATGTTTATATATAGATTTTGTTTTCTTTTTCAAGTACTTGGACAAGAAGAAGAAGCTAATGGTTTATCAAAAAAAAAGAAAAAGAAGAAGCTAATGGATGTTTGATTTTGTTATAGGATATTTTTTTCTTTTCTCCCCCAATTTTGTTCTTTCAGTTCAAATACACAATTGTATAGAAAGTGAACGTAATGTATGATCGAACCAATTGAATAGGGGCGCCGGATCGAGTTGTAAACTTACACGCCAATTCAAACATATTATAGGCCTGCAATATTGCATATGCCACGAAAACAACAAATCACCAACCCAAGAAAACAACAGGGATATCGTTTTTCAATAACATTTTTCCAATAACTAGTCTATCCGTAATGCATGGGAGTAACCATTTTAGCTGCTACAGTAATAATACTGTAATATTAGAAATGAATAATCTTTTTTAATAGAAGATTTTGAAAATAAAATATTATTACCTCTTTATTTATTTTCATTAATTGTTGAAATTAATGTTTAATATTATTTGTGGATTTGATAGATATTTGAGTCAAATCATTACCTCTTAACATTCAACTAAAATATATTGACTAACCATTAAATTTTATTGAATCAATTTTTTTCTTTTAATTTGACTATTAATTGTATTTATTTTTCAATTTATTGATATTTAATTATAGCTGTCGGATGAAAAATTGAACGATCAAGATTGAAAAATCTCAGTTGAAGGCAAAACCATTTTTATTAGCTTAGTATATAGTATAGATCAGACGATAGCATGATCCAAAAACACACAAGAAATAAACCACCCTCGGAAAACATCCAACACAAGGACACAAACATATTGATGGTAAGGAATAAACCAAAAGGAAGAATTCTCACTCTTAGCAGACGCCTCTGAAGACCATGCTCCTTTTGTCTCAATCTTTCAATTCGAGGAAGAGTGTCAGCCTGTAGATGCCTCTGAAGCTGCAGAAAAAGGTCCATGACATGCACTGGCGAGGACAAGATGCACATGAGAAAGGAGATGGAGGGGAGTTGAGTGAGAATACCATCTTCATGTTGCTTTGAGTCATCCTCAATCTCTCTGCATCAGCAGCCAATACTTCATCTTGCAGCTGTAAAATCATTGAGCAAATAGCAGAATGTTTTAGCTAAGTATTATCCGGTTATCGACTTTTGTGCTGAAAGAAAAGGAAACATGATGTACAACAATTTCCCTAGTCAGACCAAAATGTATAATACATCACTCTAGGTGTTTTCTCCTTGTGGAAAACACCCCAATGCACAACTTCCAAGCAAATCAAGCTAAACTTAATGTAAAACCAGGAAGAGCCACCCTTTCCAGAACTCAGTCCAGGTAATGCTTAAATCTCCACTTTTTCCAGGCTCAGAGCAATAGTAACTCAATCAGGGTCAGACATAGTAAAAGTTGAAAGAATTATCCTTGCCACTATTTTCTTCTCAAATCCTTCAACATGCCGTGTGTTCCTAGGATGGCCATTCAAACAAATCCTTCCCCTTCATGTAATAATAAAGGGAATTATGCAGTTCACTGTTGGTTCCAGCCTTTCAAAGAAAAAAGATGAATAGAAGTTTATTACGAAAACCCTTTTGTTTTAAGAAAATGATTAACGTGTATCAGCCCAATTCTATCTCTACAAGGTCAAATTTCTGACAAGTGCTACAGAGAACTGAACAAACCGTTTGATGAAGATGAATGATACAGAGTGAGCTAAATAACATATTCTGAAATGCTTACGTTGTAGACAAGATATTAGTTGAGCAAAATGTTTTCATTTCAGTGGCACATCTCTATCTTACTAATATTCAAGAGTCTTAATCGCTAATTCTTGACTTAGCATTTGACCTTCCAAAAGCAACCTGCATATTTGAGGTGTACCAAGATAATTTCTATTCAAAGAGATACTGCAAGAGAAAAGGCACCTTTAAACGTTGAGACAGATCCTTGAAGCCCCGTACAAGCTGAGGCCACAATCGCTCACGGTTCAGACTGTCCATCCCTTCAAGCTTCCCCATCGCCTCTGCCCACATTATCTGTCAAAACACAAACTAATCCTAAACTTAACAACTGCATGTGATAAACTCTATGATCGTATGAAACCAACACAGGTTTCACAAGAAACCGCATATCTGCAAGTTGAAATTGAAATAACTCACATCTGATACACCGACAGGCTTGCCCTTAAGCTGCGGCTCAGTCACACTGAACAACAAATACTGCAAAACATCAGCGACGTAAGTTTTTCTCCAACACCCTAAACAAAAGATCTATTTTCTCTTTTGCAATTCGACTTTGAGATCACAGCATACAACTAAATATCAATAGGTGAAATCAGATCGTTATTTCTAATCTACAAATTCATCTCCAAAGATAAGAGGTCATTACACTCTCGCAAGCTATAGTTATCACATTTCAATTCAATTGCACAATTCAACTAAACATACTGAAAAGTGATCATGTTTCTCCAAAAAAGCACAAAGAGTAAACTGACAAGTTATGGCCCGAATTTAAATGCCAACTCCATCTTCAGAACACTCAAGTTCAATTCTCGAATAAAGAATGATTTTGAAATTCTAAACAAGTGTAATCGTGGCATACTTCCATCCCTAACTTACAACTCCATCAACAAAGCAAAGAACTCTCCAAACTACCGCAAGTCATTACTCCACATGCATCTCGTTCCATTCAAAATGCACAATGTAGTTCACCAACAACCTAGATTAACTCAGAACATCATGATTCGCTCACACCAATTCACCACAAACATCCACAACGACATTCCAAAACTCACCTTAAACGGATACTTAGGGTTTCCAGCTTCATCCTTGTACGCATCAACAATCGCCTGCCACAACACACAAACACAGTCAAATCTCAACCAAACCAACCAACACACCTCCAAATTAAGGTTTCCTATCCCTAAACCCCCACCTGAATATCCCTCTCCGCAAGAGACAACGGCAACGGCGCCACAGGAGCCATCTGAGTCGTCACCTGAACATTAAACGGCGTCGTCGTCGTCGTAAACTGCTGCTGCGGCTGCGGCGTCCCGAATCCGAATCCAAATCCTCCGCCGCCTCCACCACTCGGCAGAAACGACGCCGTCTGCTGCTGTTGCTGTTGCTGTTGCGGTTGTTGTTGCGAAAACGGAGTCGTGTTGAAGGATCCGAATCCGAACGACGGAGTCGACGACGGAGTGGCGAACGGCGACGGCGACGGCGTTGGGCCGAATGCGGGAGTCGTCGTCGTCGACGCCGGCGTTGCGCCGAATGCGGGAGTCGACGACGCCGGCGTGCCGAAGAGGGAGGTGGAGCCGAATGTCGGCGTCGACGGAGTGCCGAAGAGAGAGGGGGAAGCGGAGGAGGAGGCGGCGCCGAACATCGTCGCCGGCGGCGAAGAGGAGGCGTTCTGTGTTGAGTGCGAGGTCTGCTTTGGTTTGGAGCGAGTTTATGTCATGCAATTGGGAGAACTGTATTTCGTCGGTTAATTCAATCATAAACAATTATTCAAGCGAGAGAAGTTCGATTCTCTTGTGATATTTGTGATATATTAGTCGATTGGATTCAGAGAGTTTGTGTGATAATCAACATTGATAAATCATTGTGTCATTTCCAATATTAGAATGCATAATATCGGCAATAACACGTCTCGAATAGCATGGGATGAAATTAAGAATCCATGATCACGTGATTGGGACAAATTTTGCTTACCTCTAAACCAATCTTTCTCTCCAATATTGCTAGAGCAAGCCGGAAACGGGGAGTAGAAATATCAAACGAAGAATGAAGTTATGCTGATGCCTACTATCATACTATGAGAGCCTAAAATGATATCCCAGGAAATAGAAAAACTTATGACGTCCTACAAAACTAGTACTCCATTTCGTGGAACCGAGTGATTACTAGCCGGAACAAACACCACATCACATAAAAACAGGACCGACACGCGCTTGGACAATAGTTCCGGGACATGCACGATGAATATAGTTCTGAACTTACAGGACATAGTGAGCAAGAGTTTTGATTCATTCCTTATGAACCAGATCGTACAGAACACGAAGAAGTAATCACCATGGCACCCCACGAGAATATAACAAGACTTCATATCCTACGACATTGAATCAAACCGACAATGCCCCTCTTCAAGCTTTGATGGTCACGCTGCAGAGGCAACAACCCGATGGCTTGACATCTGAAGTCCTCCATTCAGACCCTGCCTTCGCATTTGGATCATAAAGCAGCGTCTGATACCCCGGCTCCTCCTTCAGAGAGAATAGCAAAAGCTTCCCGTCGAGTATCCCGAACCGAAACCCAATGCTCGAGCTCCCAGTCAATGGGATCGGCACCATTTTCCAGGAATTCTCGTCCGAGTTGTAGATGGACAGCCTCCTCTGGTTCTTCCAGTCCATACAGAACAGTTTCTTTCCCAGCACAGCATGGGCTGTGACCATCACACAACCATTCTTCATCTCACGCCAAGCATGCTTTTCCGGATTGTACACATCAACCAACTTCAAGTTACCTATGGTGAAGCTCGATCTCCCTCCCATGACATAGAGCTTTCCCTGGAATCCACAGGCAAATCCGCCCCACCTTGGGCGTCGTAGAGACTCAATCATACTCCACTTGTTAGTATCGGGGTTGTAAACCTCAGCGCTAGAGAGACTCTCTCCATCCACTCCGTAGCCACCGACAGCATACACTAATCCATTGACTTCAGTGCAAGCAAAGTCATAGCGTGCTACGTTCATGCTTGCTAACTTCTCCCAGCTGAAAACATTACGTGATTATGGATCAAGAAAGATCAAGAAAGTCTTATGAACATTCTCACTTGAACGGCAAATAGAACTTGGTAAGTTAATACAAAAAAGCCGGCATGCCAACAATGCTAATATCCAAAATCCTTTTTCTAGCTATGAAGCAAAAAAACTCACCAGTTGAGACAGGAATCATACTGGTAAACCTCCGCAGTGGCAGCAGCGTTTCCCTCTGATATTGCAACGCCCGCCATTACAAGAAGCTTCCCATTGAGGGCGACTACTCCAAAAGCAGCTTTTGCCGGGCCGGGCATCAAAGGAAGAATCTGGTGTCTGTTTCCATAACAATCCAACACTTCCCAATGGCTATCTTTCCCCTCCTCATCTACAGTCAAGACATACAGCCATTCTTCTAACATTCCAGCTAGCTTTCTGACGGTAATGAACTCTTTGCTCTTAATGTACGACCTCCACCGCTTGCACACAGCACCCATGGCAGTAAAGCTAGTCCGAGGGACGAGTGCAAGGCACAACTTCGCCACATCATCAGGAAGTCCCAGCAAAATTGAAGAATAAGGATCAGTCCAGACATGAGATAATCGTAGTGGGATGCCCTTTGACCGAGTTCCCAGGTCTTGTGGGATTGTAAGCGAGATGCACATGTTTGACTGTGCCAATCTCTTCTTCTCGCTTACAAATCCCGGCATCTCTACCGTTGGAGCAACAGGGATCGAGCAATGCATACAGTTTGCTCAAACCAAATATTGATTCTGATGTATCGGCTAACGGATGATTGGTTAAAGAAATTCGTGATACCCGTCAATGGGAATCATATATGACCGAGGAATGAATGGCGTGGTCGCGCTTATCGCTAGAACTGAACAAGATGATGATTTACTATACTTCGTGGGACTAGACTTATTGGCCATGCCACAAGTTGAACTCTTTGAATCCTTTCTAGTCTTGCACTGGAAACTATGGTTGGTTCCCCTCTTATGTGAGATATTTCTTCCTGCAAACATTGCCCGGACACCTACATGAATCAAGTAAGAGACTCATAATCAGCATCGTCGAATGAATAAAAGTCAGTGACTTCACATGAATATTTGGGAAGATATATGTACATACCAGTCAAGGCCATAGAACGACACAATGTTTTATCCCCCAGTCACTTCCATTTTGGGAAAAAAATATGCCTACACATTGTTGGAGGAGGAAGAAATATGATTGTTCCGCACGATAACCATCGAATAACAGTGCATCCAAATTCTATAGATACTCCACAGGCAACAATAAACCCTTCGAGAAAGCAAGAAATAGCTGAATAACAAGGTGCTACAACGAATGTACTCGACTGCTAAAACAGAACCACAAGCTTTTGTTCCCTGTCATCTATTGATCACCGGGAGTTTAGACCTCGAATATGTTTTGGAGATGCAAATGCACCCAACCAATGCGGCATAGACCTATCCCACCGAGATCCTCATGAAGCAGAATCATTGAGAATCATTGATTTCCTGTAGTATTTCCAATAAATGCATGCCAAACCAAACAATCTCGGGTTTCCAGACCCGATACCTATCGTGAAATTATCTGAGCAAATACAATGCATGCTCATAGTAGATTCAAATTCAATATATGACACCCAGTTCGATAGATGAAAGGAGAGGAGCCGATATCGAGCACATGACGACACTAGTATAATCCAATCTCGAATTAAGACTAGATGTGAAAAGAATAATATAACATGAACATGTGTTATTTCAAAAAGACGAAGATAAACAGCTGATGAGCTTCACCAAACCACCTACCAAGCTGAACTCTCCACCATTTTTTTTAAAATAGCATCAATTCAGAAATATTTTTTCAGGAAACCAGATCTGCATACAATCCCATTAATCACTATCTTATTCAGAGAATCAGCCATTTGATTTCGTTGCATTAAGTATTGAAAACAGAATATAGAAACAGAAACTGAAAGCAGATTAATATATTATTTTCATTTCCTTGCTAAGAACACGTAAGGATCAATATTTCCTTTACGTATCATACCAAACATGCCCATAACAAACACGGAATCACATCAAGTGATGTTCCTTTAAAGGAAAAACACGTAACAGATCATCCCCAACTTCTTCCAATTTGGCATAATAATTGATGAACAAAAGAAAAATAAAAAGAAATTAACTTGAGAAAACTCATCATGATAGCACGTGTATAAACTGAGTTCATATCTTGATCCAGAAAACTAAACTGATGGTTATGAATTGGTACAACACAACAAAACCAACACAAGTATCCCTTCAAAGATGCCAAGGACAAGATGCAGATACTCTCACTCATGTATAAGAGATGTTTCATAATGTCCTCACAACGAATCTATAAGACCGCATCTGGAAACAATAGCAAATACTCCATCGGTTCATGAAAATTTCAACGAATTGTCTTTTCACACTATTTCGTACACATTTTGAATAGTTTTATTTTATCAATAGAAAGCATAAAAATGAAATTTTCTTACCTCATGTTATACTATCCAGAAGAACGTGTTTTACGAAAAATTTAAATATAAAAAAAAAAAAAAAAACATCATTGATGTCCCACGGATCAAGTTAACCTCCACAGGTGTGCATAAGTTAATTCGCTGCCATGAAATTCGCTGCCATTTTCATGGCAAGAAGGGAGTTTAAAAAAAAAAAGTGCATACTGTATATCAGAAACAAACTAACTCGCACATATTCTCCATCCGAAAACATGGTTATAAACTGCCCATGTAGTGACACTAACCCAATTTTTCCTTCAGCAAAACCAACTCATACTTATTCTAACAATCAACAACCCACTAAATCAAACAAATCGACATCCCCAATCCACAAATCAGATCTAATTGGAAAAAAAAAAAAACCTTAGCTTCGATTAATCAACATCCCCAATCAGATTCAAATCGATAAATCAATTAAAAAACATGGAAAACGCAAAGCGTGAGAAATGGAATCCGATACCTGAAGAATTCTAGGAAGGGACGGAGAGAAAATCTAGACAGCAAAAAGGATGAAAGGAGAGGATAAGAATTGGATGAGAGCTTGGTGTGCTTTATATCAATGGCGATGCGTACAGATCAACAGAATCCTCTCTTTAAAAACTAAAAATCCAAAAAAAAAAATAAAAAGATAAAATAATTGCACTCCGTATTTGTTTAATTTGTTAGATTTAGACCCGATAGAGCGGGAGGTGGGGGGATGGCCCGGATGGGAGAGAGGAGAGGATAGAATTTGACACGCGCTCAACAGTGTCCACGTCAGAGGTAGATTAGATTAGATTTTCGACGTTGAAGTATGGGCCGATGCTCTCTCTCTCTCTGCTCGAAAATCGACGCGTTACCTATATTTGCCGGTCGAATAATTTTCAGACTTTTTAAAAAAACTGAAAAAGTGTCCGATGAAAAATAATAAAAAAATAATGACGTTTCATAACTTATGTTATGTATATTATGTTTTTATTTATCTTGTGCGAAATATATAATTTTGAGTATTATTTTTTCTTTAAAAAATTTTATTTTATTTTTGAACTTCGGTTTAATAAAAAAATTGTATATTCTTGATTTTTTTTCTTACTTTTATCTTTTAAATTACAGATAATCCTCCTAGGGTATAGTTTTTTCAAAAAAATTGCCAAATCATACAAGGCTTTAAATTAATTATCATTTGATACAGTTTTCTATTTTTTTTAAAAAAAATCCCATTGTCTTGCGAAATCGTCACTAGTTTATTTTTGTTTTTTCAAATCATCTATTTCTCATTCGAAATCGTCCTTGTCGCCGTGCTCACATCGTGATCGTGATCATCATCGTCGTGGTCATCATCGTCATCGTGATCATCCTCATTGTCGTTATCATCAACTTCGAAAATCATCGTGATCGATTGGAACCTGGGTCTCCTGAGCAGAAGCAACTCCCTCTCCACGGACTTTCAAGCCTATTTCTCCTGCTTCTTTTACCACAATCAGAAATGCATCACCTTCATAGATCCCCACTGATCTCGCCAAAAAGATACTGGATTCAAGGACAAACTTTTGACCTGATACAGGGATCTCTCGAAGCAATTAAACTCGAACTGGAGTCTCAAAAGGCATTTCGATACACAAGATAACAACAGAATGCGATCAATTATCCAAATAATGTTGAGTTTGGTACACGAAACGAACCCTGGATTAATTACCCCACCTGGTATATATATATATAGCATAACAGCTATTAAGCCCTCATATTCATGACACCTGCACTCATGCGATAATTGAACTGATATACTGTTTGATTTGTTCAGATGCAGTGTTCAAACAATGTGTCTGAACAAATCAAACAGTGCGTCAGTATAAATTTATATCTCAATCATATTGGATAATATATATATTATGTTTCATCATATGATTTCAATTTTTTTTTGAAAAATTCGAATAACTAAACCCTAATTTATCACTTTCACTTTTGGGTAATATGAATATCATGTTTTCATCATATGATTTCAATTTTCTTGAAAATAATCTTGTGTTTCGAAATAACTTTTATTTTGATTGAAAAAAATTCAAAAAATGTGACTTTATTTTGTATCTTGTGTTTTGTGTTTTCGTAGTTGTTGATTTGATTGCGAACAACGTTTCGAGAAAAATTAAACTGGCGCATTGTTTGATTTGTTCAGGCCAGTATAATTTTGTGTTTCAATCATGTTGGGTAATATGAATATCATGTTTTCATCATATGATTTCAATTTTTTTTTGAAAAAATTGAATAACTAAACCCTAATTTATCATTTTTATTTTGGGTATTTTGAATATCATATTTTATCATATGATTTCAATTTTCTCGAAAATAATCTTGTGTCTCGAAATAATTTTCGTTTTGATTGAAAAAAAAGAATTCAAAAAATGTGGCTTTGTTTTTTATCTTGTGATTTTTGTTTTCGTAGTTGTTAGTTTGATTGTGAACAATATTTCAAAAGAAATTGAACTGACGTATTGTTTGATTTATTCAGGCGCATTGTTAGATTGGGTAATATGAATATCATGTTTTCATCATATAATTTCAATTTTCTTTTGAAAAAATTGAATAACTAAACCCTAATTTATCATTTTCATTTTGGGTAATTTGAATATCATGTTTTTATCATATGATTTCAATTTTCTTGAAAATAATCTTGTATCTCGAAATAATTTTCGTTTTGATTGAAAAAAAGAATTCAAAAAGTGTGGCTTTGTTTTTTATCTTGTGATTTTTGTTTTCGTAGTTGTTGGTTTCATTGTAAACAATGTTTCGAAAAAAATTGAACTGACGCACTGTTTGATTTGTTCAGATGCATTATTTCGATCTAACAATGCGCTTAAACAAATCAAACAATACGTCAGTATAAATTTTTGTATAAATTGTACTTTTGCAATGATGTTATTACGTCGATTGGCGTAATTTCCCATTTATTCATAATTTTTTTATGCTTCATTTATCCTGTGGATTTCTTGTGATCTAATGTTTGTATTGATGTTTAAACAGTCTATTTCAAATCGCACGTTGGATCAGCAGTGCACAGTTACACGTCAAGGGCTTTCTCCCTTGCTGTTGAGCTTCTACTGAATCTATTGCATCACCCTTGTGTCACTGAAAGCAGTGAGCAGCCGGTAGGCCTATTGTTCCGTCAGAGTAGAGGTTCTATCTCTCAGTTTTCTCATAACAACCCCCACAATCATCATCGTCGTCGTGCAACGTTTCGTAGTTGCGGTGGTGCGGTCCGGCTGGGCAGAGAGAAGGCGGCGCGGGGAGACGAAGAGGAGAAGTGGCCACAGATCGGAAAAAGAATCACAAAAAAATTAGAGTGGTGACGAAGCTAAAATTATATGTAGTTGGAATTATTTTTCGTTCTTGTTGTATATATTTGGAAATATTTTGGTTTTTTGTATTTTTTGAAAATTCAACATTTAAATTAATACTTGAATATTCTAATATTATCTTAAATTTTAATTTCTTAAAATCACATAAATTACGTGATAACATACGATGATATACCAAAAAAAAAATTTTGTATGAAAACTTTTTATCTAAGATCTATCCAAATACCTTTGTTACTATTTTTCTGTTAAAATATTTTATTTTAATTTTGATTTGTGTTGAAAAGAAAATTTTTGTTTATTTTCAATTTCTTTTCCTAATTTTTTTCTTGAAATTGAATAAATGAAGTTTCTGTGTATTTTGATTTTGATGTTGTTTTAACTTTAATTAGTTAAAGTGTATGTTAGATTAATCTTTATTTAATTGATTTTAATTTTTTTAACTAACATTTTTTTAAATAACAATAATGTTCTATCATATCGTGATGTGGTGCACAAGATGAATGATAATAATAAAATTGAAACTAATCCAAGTTATTCTATATAAAACATGATGGTTTTCTAACATTTGAACATTTCGATAATGCATTAAATCGAGTATAAAACTCGGGTTATGTAATTTTATTTTTGTAGTAGATTTTAAATGGATAATATATTATCAGATAACATATGTTGCAGTTTGTTTTAATTAGATATAAGATAAATATATTTAACTTTTTATTTCTATTTTTTGATATTTTGGATAGAATATTTTAACAATTTGTAGATATTGTTTTATAAAAAGATTTTCTAATTTTTATTAGATATATACGATATCGGATAGATTAGATATAATAAATTTGATATATGTTTTTGTTAAAAATTTAGGATTACTTTTGTTAAATTAGATATACTAAAAGACGATTTCATATATAAAACTGTTAAGATGTTTTATAATTATTTCTTTATGAAATATTTTGCATATATAATTATAATATATTTTTTATTTGATCCAATTATTTTATGTTAAATTTAAGATATCAACTTTTAATTATAATTATAGCTATGATTGTTTCGATTTTTTCAACTTTTGATCAAATAATTATATGAAATTTAATATTGATCGTTCAATTCATAATTAAAGGTCAGTAATAAGTTGGATATGATTATGTTAGTTTAAATAAAATAAAATTACTTGATTATCCATTAAATTTTTTAAATGACTATAATGCCCTGTCATATAGTTTGCCATCGAAATGGTTTGTCGCGCTTAAAACGACTAGGTAATACAATATATATCATAATATTGATCTGTGTGTTGCACGGGATGAATAAAGATAATATAAACAAATAGTATTAAGCTTATCAATATAGATTACTATATATGAAACCTAATAGTTTTTTTTGTTGATAAAAACTATTAAAAGTAATTATTTTATTATATTAAAAGACGATTTCATATAAAAATTGTTAAGATTTCTTATAATTATTTCTTTACGAATGATTATATATATAATTATTATTTATTTGTTATTTGATCCAAATAACTTATGTTAAATTTGAGCTATTAAATTTTGATTATGATTATAGATATGATTGTTCAATTTTTTAAAAGTTTTGTTCAAATAGTTTATGTAAAATTTAATATTGTTAAACTTTAATCTCGAATGTTCAATTCATAATCAAAGATCATAAATTAATGGTATAAGATTCTGTTAGTTTAAACAAAAAGAAATTACTTCATTATCCATTAAAATTTTTAAATGACAATAATTTCTTATCATACCGTTTATCACTTGAAAGAGATTGGATAATACGATTTATATTAGATTTGATTAGACTAGATAGTTAGGTGATATTTAATATCTTCAAGATTTAATCTCGATCGTTCAATTCATGATTAAACACCAGGAATTAATTGGATCGATATGATTATGTTAGTGTAAATAAAATAAAATAACTTGATTATTCATTAAAAATTTTAAATGACAATAAGGTCTTATCATATTGTTTATCATCGAAATGGTTTGTCGCGATTTGCCGTATTTAAAAACGACTGGGTAATACGTTATATATTAGAATACGGAGACGTGCGCTGTACGGGAT
This sequence comes from Drosera spatulata, assembly GCA_035668315.1. Classification (NCBI taxonomy): domain Eukaryota; kingdom Viridiplantae; phylum Streptophyta; class Magnoliopsida; order Caryophyllales; family Droseraceae; genus Drosera; species Drosera spatulata. Next base: position 17,015 of record JAOVYX010015470.1, on the reverse strand, counting down.
GAATAAACATAATATAGTTATAATAATATTTATATAAAAAATCTTATCTATATACATATATAGATTATTGTATATTGAAATTGTTTTTTTATTTTTTTTCGATAAATTGATTTAAGTATTACGATCTGTCTGTGTGGTTTGTATTGATTTTCAATCTTGATTATTAGATTCAATTAAAAAGATAGAGATAGAAAAATTTAGCATAAAATAATATTTATAAAATAAAATAGAAAACTCATCCGTCTGTATTAATGTATGTGGAAAAAAAATTATCATGTTGTGAAATAAAGTTTGTATAATATCATGATAGGTAAGATTAAATATATTTATAATTATTTAATGACGATTTCATATAGGAATATAAAGTTTTAAGGAGTTTTATATTTCTTTGTGAAAATTTTTGTATATATGATGATTATATTTTTTTTTTATCCAAATATTTTATGTTAGATTTGAAATTTTAAAAATTATATTTAATTGGAATGATGATTAGATTATAGATATGTTTTTTCAGATTTTTTAACAATTTTTTTCAAATAAAATTAATATCGTCAAGATTTAATCTCTACCATTCAATTCATAATGAAAAGTCATCAATTAATTGAATAAGATTCTATTAGTTTAAATAAAATAAAATTATTCGATTATCCATTAAAATTAAACGAGAGTAATATTTCGTCATACCGTTTATCATTACGGTGTGTCGTAGTTAAAAATAATTAGATTATATATATATATTAAATTAGATAAGATCAGATGAGTAGAAAATTGACCTAAAAAAAAAGGGGTAGAAAACACTTGGTTTAACGATTTGTGTGGATGTATCATACATGATTAGATTCTTGTAGGTTCTGGTTGCGTGGAGACAAATATTTGAATCTGAGATCTCGTTTATTGTCGGTCAATCTAATCAATCGAAAATATCGGTGGCATGCTAAAGTAATATTCCTTGAGTCTCAATAATTTTCTTTTGTTGAATGTGTCATAATTAAAAATTTTACTTATATTCTTTTATTTAGAAATATCATTTTTTTATAATTATCAAATCATTTATATTTTTTTTACTTTATATCATATCAACTCATTCCATTTTCATTTCTTCTCATATTGTTTTTTCTCTCTTCTACCTGTCAGAAACCATCAAAAACAAAAAGGTCTTTACTGAAAAATTCAACGCACATAACTTTTCGTGCAAATCAATTTGTTGTATTCCTTCTGTCCAATGAAAAAAGCAACAAATGCCACCACGTAGATAATAAAGTTGGTCACATTATGACTGATCTACGAATCGAACAAACATTTTTTTTTCTTTTGTAAAATTGTTATAAAACATCAAAGATATAGTTATCAAAATAAAATTCGTGTCATATTGTTTAGTTATAAAAAATAACATATCAAAATACGTGATAAATAATGTATTATTATTCAATGTTGTGTTTTCATTAGATGGATATAATATTTATTATGGGACGGAGGAAGGAGATAGTAGAACGTAATGTAATAATGATATTTGAGAAATACTTGTGCACTTCAAAAGCACCTATTTAAGTGTGTCTTCATCATTTATTTTCTTTATTTACCTTTTTTTTGATAAAAAATATTCAATGATCCAAATTCATTTGAAACACATAAGTAGATGTTTTTCAAAGATGTTTATCAGATATTTGAACGCTAAATTCGCATGAGCTGTTGAGTACTGGCAATCAATAGATCAATTATGAGTACTCATTTAGGGAAGAAATATCTAGTCGCCTTTTCTCTCTAGTCTCCAGTGCACACATACCTTCACATATAATGGACCAAATATAACAAGTACTACCAGTATTAAATCACCCTCGAAACACCGTTGACTTCTTATTATTGGGGACAAATGTGTCGCATCCATGCTGTATATTAGCCACACATTTCTACATAAGTTGTCATACACTGTATACAGATGGTTCATGGGTTTCAGTCTTGCCATCCCATTATTTTTATAATATTGATCGTATATATCTAAATTTAGATTTTTTTAATTTTAATTTTTAAACATATAATTTTCTCTTTTCAACTAACTTAATCAATAACCATATAAAATTTTCAAATATAAAAATATTACAAATAAGAATGGGACCGAGGAAATACTGGCTGTTATGGTGAAAGGAAAAACGACGTGAATGGACCGCAACACAGTGCACTAATTTTAGCTAGCCTAAGGTTTAGGGTTGAGGTCTCGCGCTCCCTACTAATTAATCATACGTTAATGCTTGAAGTGAGCTAAGCCACCATAATATAGGTAAATGGACCACGTCTTACGACATGAATTAGGAGCAAAATAATGGTCATATCCTTAAGTAGGTTTCTAACTTCAAATCTTGTTCATTCGAATGGTTGAAAGTTTGATTCCCTTTCGAATGTTTCGAAATCAAATATTATGGAATGAGATAACATGTATCAGAAAAGCTTTGCCATCAAATACTTTTCAGTTGATCCCAAAATAGACAATACCATGAGCGAAATACTATAGACATTAGTTTCAAAGCTCTCTTTTGGACTTTCATCTTAATCGTTCATTTTGTATGAGATTCTTTTGAATTACTGATAATTAAATCAGATCGACGGATAAGAAACAAAGTATTCTCTCTTTCCAAAATTATAGCAACAGTTTGACCATACACACGTGTCGATGTAAAATTTGATACAGATATAATAATGATCAAACATAATTTTTTTGTAAAATTTATTGTGAAATATTAATGGTTGTGTAAATTACATACTTCAACGTAATATTTACGGGACGATCAAACGTGATTCGATATAAAAATGAGATTTGTATTCATACTTTATAGAATAATACTTCCTCCGTCCCACAAAAGATACAATATATACGTATTTTATACTATTTTATATCAATAAATACAAGTCTCGTTTTCATATCAAGTCACGTCTAATCGTTCCGCAACATGTATTAGGTTGAAGTACGTAATTTATACTATCATTGATACTTCACGATAAATTTAGAAAAAACTACGTTTGATCGTCATTGTACGTGTGTCAAACTTTAGATCGACACGCAGGACAAGTCCATCCATTGCATCATTTATGAAACGAAAGGAGTATGAAATAAATATATGTTGTAATTATTATATGTTGGAAAGAACAGCATTACGCAACAATTGCACTTAATATTTCTGAAAAAAATAATTAAAAAAAAAATAATGGCTGTAGCCTGTAGCCCTATTCGAACATCGGAGTCAGTATTCGTTCAAACAAAAAATAAAAAAATTCAGTATTCGATCAACATCTGGGCCTAAACAACAGTCCAATACCAAACACCAACTCAAACACTGGGCCTTCAACCCCAACCCAAAGCCCACATGTCCGAACTCTACCACTATCCGGCCCAGCCCAGCCCAAACCAAAACCCACTCAACCTCTCCTCCACATGCCACACCATCCACTCAGCGCCACCACAAACCAATGCAGATGCTCACGCGCCACCACGCGCCGCCGCGTGTCCCCACGTTCCTCTACCGCCGCTGCCGTCTCCTCCCCTCCTCCGCCGCCGCCGCTCGTGTACACCTCGACAAAAGGCTCCTCAAGGCGCGCGACGCCGCCAAACACTTCAGCTCCATCTCCCCAGTCCTCTCCGATCGCGTGATCCTCTCGCCGAATCAGGCGATCGGAACAGTCGTCTCCGCGCAGGCGAATTTCATGCGCGTAATCGTAAGCATTTCCGAAGGAGATTCCGGCGGTGTCGGTGGTGGATTTGGTGTGGAGTTGTTGTGTGTGGTGAGGGCGGTGTTGAAGAAGATAGGGAGGAAGGTTGTTGTTGGGGATAGGGTTCTGATAGGGTCGATTGATTGGACGGATAGGCGAGGCATGATCGCGGATGTCTATGAGAGGAGATCGGAGGTTCTGGATCCTCCGATTGCGAATGTCGATCATTTTCTGGTTGTGTTTTCGATGGAGCGGCCGAAGGTGGAGCCGTTTCTGTTGACGAGGTTTTTGGTTGAGGCGGAGTCGGCAGAGATTCCGGTGAGCTTGGCGTTGAATAAGTGCGAGCTCGTCGACGAGGAGGTCGGTTTATGAGGTCTTGATAATTCGATTTGGTGTTGAATTGTTGTTTTGTGATGCTTTCTAGGGCTATTTTGGAACTTGCAATGTTATTCGCGTAAATTTTGAGTTCGTGTTGGAATGGACGAAATGCTGACAGGGTTTAGGAATTGTGTGTCTAGACACTGACGGCTTAGATTAAAACAATAGAGATGAAAGAGTGAGATTAAATTATTATTTTTTTTATCTTGATCGTTTATTCATACCATTTAAATCTCAATCATCATTTTGACATACAGTGTGTCAAGTCACACACTCTCTTTTCCCATGTAGATAATCGTTTGCAATCGAGGTTCTTCTCGTGGAGTGAGCTTAGTGAGTATGAATAGTTATTAAGATAATGGTGGAGCTTGATGACCTAAATCTTGACGTTGAAATTTGCAGGCAATAGTTGAATGGAAATCTAAGCTACGTGGTTGGGGATATGAACCAATGTTTTGTAGTGTTGAATCAAAACATGGACTTGATACTCTTGCATTTGCTTTGAGAGACCGAACTACAGTCATCGTAGGTCCAAGTGGTGTCGGAAAATCTAGCCTGATCAACGCTTTAAGGAGGAAGGATGATCCTGATGTACCGGATGAAAATAATCCTGTAAGTTATATCATATATTTACCTGATAAACTTCCATTTGCTTTACCATCCTTTCTCCTTATCTTTGCAATATGTTGCTTATGCATCCTTTTTATCTACGTCTCGCTTTTCCAAGATTGTTGGCAGTAAATGGTTTGAAGAACAGAAAGTTGGCGAAGTTTCTGCTAGGAGCGGCCGAGGCAAGCACACTACTCGAAATGTTTCGTTGCTTCCCATAACTGAAGGGGGTTATCTAGCAGATACTCCTGGATTCAACCAGCCTAGTCTATTGAAAGTGACAAAACAATCTTTAGCATTTGCGTTTCCAGAGGCATGTGTGCTTTCGGTTATGTTCTTTTCATTGCAGTACATGCACCAAAACTCTGATCAAACCTTGTGTTTTACTCAGATTGAATTGTTTTCAATTTTGTGTTTTAGATACGAAAAATGTTGGAAGAGAATGAGCCTGCAAAATGCTCATTCAAAAATTGCCAACATCTCGGTGAACCTGGTTGCCTTGTTAGAGGTGATTGGGAGAGGTATCCATACTACCTGCAACTCTTTGATGAGATCAAAACCAGAGAGGAATTCCAGCTGAGGACTGTGGGAACAAAAAGAGAGGCGGACATGAGGTATAGGTTTTGGAATGTTCAACTTCGTTACGTCGATCAACCACTACTGGCAATTTAGTCATTCCGACAACTGAAGTGCTGACGTTTTCATTTCGTATTTGACTTTCTCCAATTTTGTATCCTCAGGATCAAGGCAGGATATAAGGGCACAATCCAGGCGGAGCCACGACTTCAACAAAAGAAGCACCGGAGACAATCTCGAAAGAGCGCTAATCAATCTGTACTGGATGAATTGGATGATCTGGATGACGACAACTTGTAGGATACTTGAAGCTCTAGGTGATGGGCAATCGAGGAAAGATGATTTATTGGATGAGTTTTCACTGCAACTTCTGATGGTTTCTCGTCAGATGGCTGGATGATGGCAACAACCTGGTTGTGCATAAAGACGTGAACACGGAAACTAGGATACACATACTACTTCCAAAAGTCTTGAATGTTTTGAGGTCCTAAAATTTTGCTTATTGTAAAGAATCAAACTGTACTGTATAGTGGAAAGATGATATTCGGAATGCTGTAACCGTAAAGATTTTTCAGTAACCAGCAGTCTGTAAATGTCAAGAGTGGCAACGTTTCCTTTGTATTATATCCTTTTACCTGTGGTAGTTTACAGTTTACAACAATTCCGTGGTCAATGATATGTTTCACCAATCTTATGTTTACTGTCAAGCACCTGCTTTTTATTTCTGAGAACTAGCATTAGTATGTCAGACTGATGCAAAAGACGCATTTCATGTTCTTCTTCTCTTACTAGTTATACCTGAAAGGCTGAAATTCTAATGAATCCTCAAGTCTCTGCAACAAACTGGTTGGTTGGTTTAGAATAACATCCAAGCTCCGCACAGTATTTACCAGCAAGCGACGACAGAGTTCCCAAAAACATGACAAAGGAAAACTTGTGCATCGGCGAGAAACTTTACATATATCCACCACTTAGAGTGGTGATATTGTGCAATCCTAACCGAGAGAACCAAAAACAGAAACCAAGTTTGATATCTCCTGTTCCCTCTTAAATGAAAGTTGATAGTAATCAGCAAATAGATCGACCCTAGGAGCAACAGATAGAAATAGCGCATTCCAACCGTTTCATACAAAGTTTTCCCTGCACATCAGATGTCAAAGACCACTAAACATAGACTAGCAAAAATACGATCCAATTCAGCTCCCCGTGTTGTGATCAATAATCAGTTAATCACCCTTGATTTTTAATTTTTTTTGGGTCGAATTTAATCACCCTCCATTTTAATTCCACATACTGACACCTAATAAGCGGAAACATTCTCACTCATCAACTCAAAAGCTCAGCTTCACATACCTACACTACACAGCACTTGCAACTTACAAACATGAGTATAGAAGCCCTTCCACATAATCTTATGTTTCAAAACACAGTAAGTTTCTGCTCCAGCACTCGATATCATCAGATTAGCTACATACAACATACCGGGAATAAAGCATTTCACTGTTGGTGCACAACTATCTACAATATTGCTTCTGCATATGATCCTGCAGAAAAAATTGTCCGGATTTCCATACATTCCACACAGTCTAGCTCACAAATTAGATGTAACCTATGAAACAATCTACTAAGAGCAGGAAGGCAGCTTGCAGAAGAGTCAATATACAAGCACGTACTCACGAAACCCATCTTGCGTCCAACCTGCAAAACCTCATAGCATACTAACACGCCACAGTCCACTCCAACTTTAATAACCAAAACAAGCTGAGATTTCAGCATCCACATATCCAATAACCATTCAACAAAACAAAGAGAAAACACATTGATACAACTAAAGCACTATCAAAACAGTAACACGAGGAACGAGCATACCACCGCAGATTAAAACCACAAAGAGCAGAATTCATTAACCAAAAGTAAACCATCATATCAAATTCATTTCACCTTTCATCAACAACCAAATGTCGCTCAAACCGATAATCATCCAACAAACTCAAAAATCCATCATCAAAATCTCAATAATCCATATCAAATCCCACAACTATCATAATCCAAATTCTCACCACCTACTTCCTTTTCTCACCCTTCTTCTTCGTCCCACCCCCCGCCGCCCCCTCCTTCTCCTTGACCGGCTTCGGATACTTCTCCGCCTCGCCCGGCTCCAACCACTTGAGCGGATGCTTATTGAACCAAGGCCAGTTCGGGATAATCACCAGCGACGTCAACACGACTCCGCCGGTGTACACCCCCAGCATCAACTGGAACGAAGCCAACGAGTATCCGACGATGAATGCGGTGATTGCGAACGCGATGAGAAAGATCTGGAGCAGGTGCTCTGCGAGTTTCTGGCCTTGCCAGTCCATATTGATCTGAGGGAGGAAGAGAATTGGGGGTTAGGGTTAGGGTTTTTGGGGTGAATTGGGAAGCGTAATTGAAATTGAGATTGAATTGATTGGATTTGGGAGAGTGGGAGATTTACCAGATACGATGACGGTGATGGCTGCGGCGGCGATGAAGTGAGATGAGTAACGGACCGGTCAAGCGATTGCGACGATTCCGATGTTTGTGGTGTGTGAGTTGATACAAGGGCGGAAGGAAAATTCTACTTCGGTCCAGCGAAGATAAAGGGCGAATTTATAGATATATTTAATTTATATTAAATAATATTAAGTATATAATTTATTGTATCAATTATGAGAATAGATGATTATATTATAATTAAGTATATAACTTTGGATATATTACAATTGATTTGATATTTTATCAAATTAAAAAATAACAAAATTCAAATAAGTTAAATACTATAATTTTTATGGGACGAAAGAATAGATGGTTGAAGCATCAAAATAGTTTGCTGGAGTGTCTGTTTCGCCTTAAACGGTGAAATGAAAACAAAAAAAATAACTAAAAAAAATTGTTTTTAATTTTTGTTTATTATTTCATCTTATTATAATATTTAAGATTATTTTTATTAAAAATCATTTATTAGGTGATTTTGGTTTCCATTTTTTTATTAGATGAATTTCAAGATTTTGGTATTTGATTTTTTATAATTTTGAGCAATAATAAAACCCCTAACTCAATAAAACTACCATCTCTACCAAAAAAAATTGTATCATAATATTATAAAATATTTTTTTTCAGTTACGTTAGCTAAGGTTTGTCACAACCGATCCCTCTCTATTATGTGTCACGATTTCATTTGGTCAGGGAATAACACCTGCACTATGAGCACCTGGTTATTACGATCATACTCATCCTATACTCATATTTATCTAGTAAATGCGATCCTTGACTTAAACGACGATATATGTTCCATACTCAATTCTATATTATCGCTTGCTGTTATTGTGATCGGCCTTGTTGAAATAAGCCTGTAACAAAAAAACCTTGCCACTTACCATTCCGCCAAAATTAAACAAGCGTTTTCGGTTAAGACTGAATTCGTACCAAACATCAATTCATGAAAATGAACTCCACATTAGCAATACAGATAAGGTCTGCACTACTAGCAACAACTTAATCCAGTGAGATCAACTCTCATATTACCCCTTCAAACTTCAACAGATGGCACAATATACCTGCATTTTATATCATTGACAAACATGCAAAAGAAGTTCACCACGTCCGCCAATTCAAGCAACGATCCATGACTTGATAGTTTTAAAAACACAAGAATTCTGATCGATAATGAAATACATCTCAAAATAAGATCGAAACTTAGGTCTCGGCTGAACACCAGGAAAAACAAGCAGGAATCCAAAATTTCTTCTAGCCAATAGAATGACACCTAAGAGGATGCACCGCCACGCAAGGCTTGGGACTTCTTGGATCTGCTGGTCGCGAGTTGAGATTCAGGCTAAAAAGAAAGGTGGTGGACGTCAGAGATCACATATAAGGCTGAATATACAAGTGTTTATGAGTACAAAGAAAATGTCGCAATACCTCTTTCTTAACAGCTTCTTCTTTCTCAGACAAGATCAGCTCAATGTGGCATGGATGAGACATATAAGCTGCAAGGAATTCACGAAAAAAGAACAATAAATTATAAATGGTGAGAAAGAAACAAGGAGACATCAGATAAACCAATGGGAATAACATACGGTTGATCCTTCCATGAGCACGATAGGTACGACGCCTTTGCTTCTGGGCCTGGTTAACCTGAATGTGAGAGATGTAAAGGGAGTCCACATCTAGGCCTTTTGTCTGCAGAAAATCGAAAGGAATCAGAACGCAGTTACCACCGAGATCATCACTAATCTTAATCATATATCATGGATACTTGCCTCAGCATTGCTCTCTGCATTCTTGAGCAAATCCAGGATGAACTTCACGGACTTAACAGGCCAGCGCCCCTGGCCATTGGAATGACGGCTTTTGGCCTGAGCAGTCCTTCCAACACCACTACAGAAGCGACGGAAGGGAATGGCTTGCTTGTGTGCCAATACATCCTCCAGATACCTCTTGGCCTTGCCCAATTGCATCTTTCTAAGAGCAAACGCAGTTTCTCTCGTGTTCTGCAAAAAGAGATAAATTATGACAATAAATTAGGTCCAAAGACCTCAGAGTAATATAAATGAACAATGCTATGAGAGAAAAATATTTTCCAGTCCAAAAAAAGAAAAAAGGACAAAAGAAAGGAGGATTAACCCCAAAACACATTCTGAAATAAGCGAATCAGCTATGCACAAACCATCGATATCAATAAGTCAGCCTGATAAATTTATCCTAAAATTTTAACATAGTGACAGTGGATAAGAACTACACCACACAATTACCACTAGTACCCAAAAACAGCATAAGCCATTAACAAATGATCTTGTCAATAATTGCTATTTGAACATCAAGCCTTCATAAAAAATCAAGTCATCTTTTATTAAAATGGAACACATTCAGATAAAACATCACAAAGAGTGTGGCACCGTTTACTGAACCTTTCCATCATAGAAAACTCCAATGGTTCACCCAATAACAGTGCAGTTAATTTCCCTGAACTCTACGAGAGGTCAAGTCACTGGAAGATCTTGGCCACTGCTTTTTTTATCAGGTTTAGTTTCACCATCAAATCTCTCTTTACAAAATAACATGATTCAACAAGCTAACACCACTACAGTTAAGGGGCAAGAGAAACCAAAACCATGTTTGTCGACAAAAATGAGTACAACCCAATGTGTGCTGTATCTTCCAACAGCAAACAAATATCAGCCGTGGATTATAGCACAAGTTTATACTTGAACTTATATATATAGCTTTATTTGTAAACATTTGCAATAATGTGTCACTGTTTACTGAACCTTTCCATCAGCAAAATATCCGAGGGTTCACCCAATAACAGTGGAACGGTCAATTTCCCTGAACCATACGAGAAGCCAATCCACAATGACAAGACAAGCTGCTGCTTTTTTTGCTCAGGTCAAGTACTCAAAACAATGATCATGTTTATATGGACTTAAAAATAGTGAAGGGTGCACATGGTTTATGAATCATAAATATAGCCAAAGCTAGCCATAAAATCTACAAATTAAAATGTCCAAACTCAAACTTGGTTGTAAATAATAAACCTTTAACAGCATGCTAATTGCATCTGCTTTTCTCAGCCCGAAGATCGATTATAAATATGTATATCTAGCCTAAATCCGAGACAAACAAACATAGCCAAATTCACACATAACACTAAACAGAATCACTCAAATCCTAGAAATACCACCCATACATAACCTTATAAGCCCAGACAATTGTATGCTAATCCAAAACACGTTTTATACATATAAGCATCACTGATTAAAATTCAACACAAATCACAAAATTCATGATCTAATGAAGAAGTCGCCGCTGATTATGATACTGAACGAAATCGAAAGTCACCTTGAAATGGACTCTGAGGTCGGATCCTCTTGCCTTGCAAGCTGCAAAAAAAAAAAAAAAAAAAAACAAATTCAAATCAATAAGTCAATCTCTAAATTCATCAATCAATCACCGGTTATTGAAAACAGATGAGGTGGAGAAATGGGGAATTTACACTTGGTGGGATTGTCGGGCTCCCTCGAGTACTTCACCATTTTCGCTGTTTCGACAAGATCTGCCTTTGCTCTCTCTGTGCGAGGAGAAAATGGTTAGAGGCGGCGAAATCTCTAGGGTTTTGCTCGCTGATGCTTATATAGAGATGGATTGGGCCGGGGAGCTCAAAGTGAGAGTCTGTGTTAGAGCCTATGTGGCTGTATGGGCCTTGGATTCTATTATGGCCCATATAGTCCTAGTAAGGTCCATGGAAGAGCGCACCTAATACTCAACTCCAATTTGCTTTCACGTTTCGACTGGTTGCATTAAGCGCACAATCATACGTGTTTATCGAATTTTTATAAAATTTAATTAAAATAATATTTTTTTAAAGATAGTGAGATCTATTATAATAATTAAAAAAATATAATAAATATATTATAACATAAAATGATTGATTTGGATTTTTTAGATTAAAATTTGATAAAAAAAAGATTATAATTAAATTGAAATAACCAAATATAAAAGTATGCTGTAGATATTGGGAGGAAGGGAGTGGCAGTTTATGAGTAATCCATGACATGCCAATCACTATACTTCATATGGATGAGTTGTTTAATATTATTATTCAAAATTGTAAAATTAAAAAACAATAATAAAAACAAAAAATAAGTAATGAAAATCGAAACATTATTACAAAATAAAATGATTTTGCTAAAAGGATCTTGAACACCGTATTCAAATGAAACAAAAACCAAAAACCATGATTTTCTATTTTTTTTTTCTTTTATTTCATCCGTTTTAAAAACAAGAATTTAAAAAAATTATTTCATTAATCGATGAAATAAAAACAAAAAATCAAGGACAAAACTGATACTAAGCAGACCCAAGTATTCTTTGAATTTCACTCCAGGTTATGGTGTCAGGAGTCTGGTTCGGCATTTCACCCATGGTTCAACGGAATGCTTAATCCATAATGATTCAACAGCCCCATATCATAGTCTTGCTAGCTTTGGAAAATCGATCCCTGATTGTAATGAACACAAAATAATGAACACAAAATAGTTTCCTGGCCATTAGCTTTACACTAGCAGAAAACTTTCTCGGTAAAACTCCTCGTAAAGCAGTGTACCTATCCATTCATATAGACGACATCACACTTTTTCCCGAAAAACTCGGGTGTATACTCGTATATGAATGTATTATAGACCACCCTACTACCCCGAACAACCCGGGCGGCTCAACAAAGTTGGCCAACAAAAAATTACAACAAACCACCTTCGATTGTTGATTGCTGATATATATCAAGAAACTACAATTACATGTGTGTGCAGTGAACCTAACAGCTGAGTTGCCGTTCTAAAACAAATAGGATGACATGAAACTTGTATATGCAGTGACGTCTACCCAATCTGGGAATTTTCCTTTAATAGTCTTAGTCTCTTCCAGCAGATGTTGGTCCAGGACAGCCGTATCCACCCTCAGAGGTTTGGAACTGTTCGCCTGCGAGGTTCATGGAAACAGAAGATAAAAGATCAGGGAGATGAAGTGAGTTAAAATCAAGCCATTGAATCAAACAAGTCATACCCTTGAGCATTGATATTCATGAAAAACATCAACGGATTAGAGTACCAACAAACGTCAAATAGAATACAAGAACTTCACCTCCAACCAGAAAGTCCAAGTTTCGTGGCTTGCACCGCTGAGCCTACATATGAACGATGAGGGGCCACCTTCGAGCCTTTCCGGGGCTGCAGGCCAATATATAGGCTGTCAAGTTGGAACTCGAAAACATATGTTGTACGAAGTTATGGGACGGAAGCCTAAGAGATCATCACCTGAGAGTACATTATCTGCAAATGACCAACTATGTAAAGGGCCAGTAATGTTGAGGACAGCAACCCATACCTCCTTTAACGAGCTGCAACAGAAAGTATTTGATGCATGTTACCAATAATAAGGCAAATGCTGGAGAAAAAATGCAAATGAAATCAATTTAAACATACAACAATTACATTTCAATGAAGAAACCAGTTAGTAACTGATAGTCACAAGGACCATTTAACTGGATCAAGAACGTGTGGGGAAGGCACGCATCTGAACTCTACGAATACAAAAGAATGAACTCTCCCTAAGGAATATAAAAACCTAGCAAGTAGCTTTTACTCACCCTAAATCAAACTCTAAGTGAACTCTCCGAATACCAGAGCCAGACAATTCTTGTGGCTTATAGGTTGACAGATACGGAAATGATGTATATTGCCGAAAGATATCATCAGTCTTTGCCGGAACCTTCAATGTTCTCGAGAATAAAAAATTTACAGGGGTGAGTGCCTGCAAGCAAATCCCATCATTAACTTCCCATGATAATATGGACATTTAAGCCTAATAAAACTTTACTCATTGGATGAGCAAACAGATGGCATCATTTTTACGTACAGCCTATTGCAAGTGAAAGTAAAACGGAGCACATGAAGCTTCAACGATAATATCAGATTCTTGCATGTTATACAAATATTCACATAAAATGAGACATGAACAAGCTGTGAAGTAAAATGTTCATGACTGGGAGTCTCAGGCTTCCCGTTTCTATTGGTGGAAGATACTCTGTAAAGGATTCAGAAGTTAAAAAATGAAACTATGGGCAGAACAATGGCAATAGAGCAGGCAACTTACAAGCCATCCTTCCTTTCTAGTTTCATAAGAAGATACAGAACCAATTTGCAGTTGCTTGGCTGCATCAGGAGAATGCTTGAAAAGAAACTCAAACGAATTGGCATCCACCGGCATAAAGTCATAACTTGAGTTAATAATCTGAGTTGAATCTGCCATTTCATAGAACCTCATAGGTATTATTGAAACGGGAAAGTCACAACAAGAGATCTATATCCAGGAAGAATAGCTAGTGTTTGCGACGAATCCTCCAAGATTTACAATTATTCATGTCTATGATATTGAGTTTACTTTTGCTTTGTGACCTAGCTGTGTATAATTTCCTATACAAACAACCTTTCGAACTCTTAGTTATGAGTCATTCGACAATATTCGTTCCTATCGGAAGAAACCTTTCAAGCTCAATGGTTTTTCATATAAAAACAGCTATTTGGAATCTTAGGCAAGATCATGTATAATCTTTCCTCCTGGCACCATATACGTGTAAGTTAAATACATACCTGCAGTCACAATAGTATGCTGAAATAGAAGTCTTTTAGGCGCATCAGTCGTGTAGGGAAAGAACAGTGATGACAACGCCAAGGCAAGCACAGTGAGATGCATCAAGAATTGCATTATAGATGATCTTGCTAACCACTGACCGACAATCGGTACCAAAGGACCCACACACCATCCAGTTACAATGCCAGTGAGGGCAGCAATTATGATGTCCTGCATGTAGAATCCTGCGACAACAATCCAAGTAAAATATAAACAGAGGAAAAGGAATTACAGAAACTAGTTGACTGGGAGAACAATAAAAGGTTGCAGGCTTGTTGCCTAAAACCTATGAAAGTTTGTTGTTATTCCTGTTAACAAAGAAAAAGTCTCATTCAAAATCCTCCTCATTGGCACATTACTCAACCAAATATGCCTCTGAAACATCAAGAATTCACACCGTCCGTTGTGAATCCAATAAGAATTCCTGTGCCCATTGGGTAACTCTAATACATCTAGTTATTTCGAAATTAACTGAAAACTAAAGAGGCTTACCATAGGGGGGACGAAAGGTACCCGCCATACCCATCCTCTCAATTGCAAATTGGATCAGGAAGCCGCCAAAATGAACAGAATATGTCAAGCATGGAAGCAAAGGCAAAACATAGCATGCCACTGACCTAATATAGATGCAATAAATATGTTAGATATTGATTACATTGGAAGATTTACATATACCACATTTGGTCGAATTAGAGAAAATTCAGGACCTTAATGATTGGCCGCCATAGTAGTAGGCCATCCTATAGAAAATCCATGCAATCAACATTGAAATCGATACTATGAAATGCAAGAAGCCTCCACTCAAACCAGCCAAAAGAAATGCCTGTTCCACCAGAGTATGCATTAATGCTACTAATATAAGTATGCAACATAAACACCAATTTCATCGCTCTACGTCCACCACATATATAAGAAAAGCAACGTTTACCCTGAACCACAAACTTATAAGAGCTAATAAATCATTGAGTGAATTACTCGTATACCACAGTCAACAGCGAATAATAGCCAAATGCTCCCCAGAATCTGCCTTCAGTGGCTAGGTCCTGCAGAATTCATTTGTCATAAACACGAAGCACTTTTAGGACCAAATGTTCCACCAGATACGCTGTGATGAGCGTTTTATTGCTTCCCTGATATTAACGCGAAAAATAACATAGAGACCAGAACTAACAGAGGAAGGAAGGGACAGAGACCTGTTCTGAAGATTTCCGGGCAAAAATACCTCTAGAGACAGGACTTCTCCACCATACAAATTGAGGGAGCAATAACCCTACTACAGAGCAAGGAATGAACATCAGGAAAGCCAAGTATGGACGCGCATACCTGAAATAAGAGAAATGGCATAATGAAATTAACAAATAACATAGAATTATAGAAGCGCGATCTCTGCTTGCCACAAATGGAATAAGTTAACATTATTAAATAAGAAAATATGTAGTCTAATAGAAGAGAGCAGAATCAATCCAAAGCCCTAAGAGCTCATGGAATACTCACCAGCTCATTGCATAACTGGAGAATACTAATCTTAGTACTGCGAAAATCACAGGCACAATGACTCCCAGGATTATGGCAAAAAAATGAAGAAAAATTCCTGCAAAGTGCCATACAAACACAAGTTACCAGATTTTAAGTTGAGAATTAAACTTCTCTCAAACGAAGTTTAGCAAACCTCTAAATCTCGAAGGCTCAAATGTTATGCATCATGAGATACTAAAATAAACCATGCACAAAATTTATCTGAATGATATCAGTGGGATTTACCTTTCATAAAGTCATATGATACCAAAAAGAAAGAATGAAGACCCTTATTTGAAGACTGCACCAACAGCGGCAGGAAAAGAAAGAGTGCTAGTGGAAGACTATGAAGCACAATCGCGATTTTTTTGGGATAAAACACCTGGAAATTTAAGGATTAAAGGAAACCAGAAAAAGAAAGGAAAGTATTTAGCATCGGTCATCCACCATAACTACTTTATCCTACCTGCCTCTCAAAGGAAATTATCGAGTACTGTTAAGTTTACGTACCATGAACAACGACAGGTAATCAAAGTACACTGCACGTTCATCTGATAACTTAACAATAGGTGTGGGAACCTCCACCTTTCTGGCATTTTCTAACGACAGAGAGTCAACAAAAGCCTTAGTCACACTGAACAGATTGTCACCACGTGCTTGAATACTTCCTGGCCTAATCCAAAAAATTAAATGAATCAGAAGCATTGTCAAAGGATTGTACCGGATTTTAGCATCAAAGAAGAATGTTTATCAAAGTTAACCACTGTAATTGCATACATTAATCTCTCAACTGTATCAAACGAAGTGTGATAATAATAACAGCCAATGATCAAGATGATATCAAGCCCTGGAATGTTCCCAAAATCTTGTGCGAAGATTCTGTAATCTGTGTCCCCAGGAACAATAGTAAAAACATCCTGCGTTGAGTAGGGAAGAAATCAAAAACTAAAACATATAATTAATAACCATAAAATGCAGCACCTCCACAAAAACATTCAATCAGTCAGCAATTTGCTAAAGATGTTAAATTT
>JAOVYX010015469.1:0-27760 GCA_035668315.1 Drosera spatulata | reverse complement strand
CTGGTTGTCTTGAGTGGAATGCTAGCGAGAAGGCCTTCGAATTGCTTGATGTGATGGCTGAGAAAGGTGTGAAGAAAGATTTAGTCACTCATAATATCATGATTAAGTGGTTTGTTGCGGAAGGGAGGATCGATGAAGCCACCAACGGTTTGAGGAAGATGGAACAGGACAGATTTACCCCCGATTGTGTAACCTACAACACTTTTATATATGGGTATTGTAAGGATGGAAACCTGGAGCAGGTATTGAAGTTGATGGACGAGATGGGTAAGAGTGGTGTGAAGATGAACAAGTTTACCCTGAACATTGTTCTTCACACTCTGTGTAGATAAGAGGCTTGATGAGGCTCGTAAATTGCTGAATGATGCTTCTAAGCGAGGTTATATTATTGATGCAGTGAGCTATGGTACTTTGATTGCTGCTTATTTCAGGGATGGAAATGTAGATGAAGCTTTGAAGCTTCGGAATGAAATGAAAGAGAGTGAGATCCTTCCTTCCCTTTATACCTGCAATGCCATCATTGCTGGGCTCTCCAAGGCGGTAAAAACTGACGATGCAATCGAGAAGTTGAATGAACTCCTTGAATGTGGCTTATTTCCTAATGAAACTACGTACAACAGTATCCTTTATGGATATTGCTTGGAAAGCATTTCAATTTCACAATAAGATGGTTGAGAATTCCTTCACACCTGATGTTTATACTTGTAATATTCTTCTTGGTCTTTGCAATGCTGGGATGCTGGAAAGCACGACTAAGCTTTTCAGTACATGGACCTTGAAGGGAAAAAATGTTGATGCAGTTACGTATAACACAATGATATTATCTTTCTGCAAGGCAGACAGATTAGAGGATGCCTTTCAGCTTTTCAAACAAATGCAGGAACAGAAAATCGCTGCTGATCAATATACCTACAATGCTCTTTTTTCTGTGCTGAATGCATCAGGAAGAACTAAAGAAGCTGAAGAGCTTATGAGAAAGATGGCTGAGGCTGGAATACAGGTCAATTTGTCTTCATCGGTTGAAAATGTAATCGATAGAACATACTCTGCTTGTGAGCTAGGCCAATCCACTTTAAGTTCTGAAGATTATGCCGAAAAGATTCATAAACTTTGTAAAGAGTGGAAATACAAGGATGCCATGATTGTCTTTCTGGATGCCAGTCTGAGAGGAGTATCTTTGGATAAGAGCACCTACTTCGATTTGATGAGGGGGCTTATCATTAACAGGAAACGAATGCCAATTGTAACTTAACATTGCATTTTGTTTTGAGTGTCTGTTCTTGTCAATCTCTTTTTTTTTTTTTTTTTTGGAAAAGGTTCTTGTCAATCTCTTATATGAATTCTTCGTTGAAAAAATCATGAAATGTCATACATGAAGCATAACGAAGCTGGTTCGCGGCTTTGAAAGAGTATCATGGTACTTGTGGTGCCTTAAACAGGTATCTGATTATGTATTTTGAGATACATGTGCTACCATCATCAGCATTTTAGTCTAATTTTCCATAAACCAACATTTACACCTTTTTTCCTGACGCTAATACATATTTTAGCATCTCCTTCTTGCTAACTTTTTCGTCATTTATTTGATTTGTTTTTCTACCAGAAGATGCATGTTATTAATTGATGTGTTTCCAGGAAAAGCCTTTGGTTTTCAGCTCTTAATCACCGAGTCCGTGGTTAGGAAGCTGGCATTCCTGACAGATGAGTGTTCTCTAAAGACACAATCTCTTCAGGCCAGTCCCTCTTTTGCATGCCAGAATAAATTCTGGAGAACTTGTCTTCCGAGTCGGATCCGAGAATCCAGCTGTTAATTTGACAATGTTAGAAATTGGGGAGCTCGGTTGTGTTCCTGTAACACAGGTTTTGATCAAATACAACTCTCTCACAAAGGTGTTGACCTTGGCTGATCTTAGTATTGAATTTACCAATATCTCAAATTGTAGAAAAGAACTTTGCTCACCAAGGACTTCTTCCGAGAAAATGAAGAGTTTGTGCTTCAAACAGGGAGGTCACTGTTCAATTTTCTACTATAGAAGTGCGGAGCTATAGTGAAGTTGCCACTCATCCCAGGTTGGGATGAACTTAGTGATTAATTCCTGAGATAACACAACTACTCCGGAAAATTCATAATTTCCAGTCCAAGAAGTCGACTATGTGAAATTTGCAATTCTCATGTTAGCACTTGCTTAGGGAGGCTTGTAGTTCCTGAGATAATACATAACCAGTGTGCGGGCTTTATTGTTACTCATGATTGTCCTGAATTATGAGAATGAACTGTTATTTTGCTGTTGTTTTTGCTTATGAATTTTTTGCAACTCAATCTATGATATCCTAACTATTTTGTTCACAGTGTTGGTTGCTGCTCTCAACTTCTCTTTGACATTTTAGGCTTTCGAGATCAGTTGAAGTTCAAAGATTTTGATCTTCTGTGTAATTTGTCTCCTCTCTCTGTCTGCTTTATTTTTTTTTTATATTTTTTATTTTAACGTTTCGCACTGGTTTTAGTTGAGGATCACTTTTGGCTTGTCAGGCTGAACTGCTGCAGATATTGGCTGTATTGTTGAAGATTTTGTCAGATGACACTCTCCTGATTTAATGGAACGGTTTTGATGTTGAAGATTATGTCACCTCTGCTTGTGGCATTTCTGAGTCTACACGAGATCGAATGAGGGATCATTGCAAAAAGGTTGGTTCCTCTTGATCGCATTCACGTTCAATAGGCTGGTCTTTGTTGCTTAGGCTAGTTGTTGAATTCTTTTGGTAGTTGACCGTTTGGTATCATTTTGTTTTCTATTTTCGTTTCACTGGTTTATGAAACAAAACAAGCAAAAATAAAAAATCAGAAAAAAAAAGATTTTTTTTTGTTTTCTGTTTCATTTGAGTATAATATTCAAGATTTCTTTACACAAAATTATTTAATATAATTTTGATTTTTGTTATTGGTTTTTTATCAGCGTTATTGGTTTTAGTTTTTCTGTTTTGAGCAACAATATCAAAAAATCCCTAAATAATCATTTTTTTCTGTTATGTAATTGGTGATTTTGAACTATTGATGACTTGAAGTCCATGTTATAAGAGTTCTTTTTTTTAAGAATATGTTGCTCCCTTCGTCCTATAAAAAATGCAACACTTTGACTTTTAACATTATTCAACACGTATTTTGACGAGCTTCGTTTTATCATTAAACGATATAAAAATCAAAATATCTTTTGGTTCAGGTTACACTGCACAACAAAAAAATCATTTGTGTTTCATGAAAATTTTACAAAAAAATCATCATTTGATCGTCACGTGAAACGGATCAAAGTTCATCTCGACTTGTATACACAGTCAAATTGTTGTATTTTGTAAGGAACGGAGGGAGTGTAAGATGTTTTTGGTGTTATATAGACTTCTTTGTTGGTCGAGCAATCTCTACATGGGCATATGATCAATTGATACATCCATGCTGTTCAGTTTTAGGGGCCATTTGATAATGCTACTCAATATTATAAAAATCAAAATCACTAATAGAAATAGAAAATGAACAACAAAAATAAAAAATACTTCAAAACGAAGCGATTTCTTTATGAGGAATCTTAAATACTGCACATAGATTAAATACTTCAGTTTGGCCGACTGTTTGTGGATGAGCGATATTGTTAAAATTCAATGATGAATCAAAGAGCCTCCATAATATCATGGCTCAAAAATGTGGTATTCCGGTCTAAAGTGATGGATTTGGGAACGCCATGCAATCTAACAATCTCTTTGAAAAATAACCTCGTGACACTTGAAACAATCTCTTCCTGCAAGGAATAAAATGTGCCATCTTCGAGAACCTGCCAACGACGACAAAAAGAGTCCATACCTCGCTGTGTACGAGGGAGCCCTAACACAAAATCCATAGAGAGATCTTCCCAAATACTTTCTGCCACTGGTAATGGCATATAAAGTCCAGCATTGGATGATTGTCCTTTTGCTATTTAACAGACATAGCATCGCTTCACGTATTTCTCTATTTCCTTCCTCATCTTAGGCCAATAAAAGCTTTCTTGAACAGCTGCTAATATTTTATCTTGACCCAAGTGACCAGCAAGACCACCTCCATAGAAATCACAAACAAAATGCTCCTGCAAAGATTAAATACGAATGCATAACTGATTACCGCGCATTGAGTAGTTATCATGGATGTGATAATCACCAGTATCCTGATGCAATAAACACTTATGCTAAATCTCTTGAAAATCCCTGTCCCCCGCATATAATTCCTTTAGCAAGTCAAAACCAACGACTTCACTACTAAGCATAGGTAGTTAGCAGAGTAGCCCTCCTACTCAAAGCATCAACAACTCTATTGTGAACACCAGATTTATGGACGAATCAAAAAGAGAACTTCTGAAAGAATGTATACAATCGAGCATGCACATCACTGCTGATTCGCTTCATAGTTCCCAAATATTTCAATGCTTCATGATCGGAATAGAGGATGAATTCTTTCCCCACCAAATAGTGCTCCCAATGTTTCAAAGCGTGAAACACTGCATAATATTCTTTATCATAAGTCAACTACTTCTTACGAGCAACTCTGAACTTTTCACTGAAAAACGAGATTGGTCTTTTCTCTTGGAACAAAACTGCCCCAATACCAACTCCCCTCGCATCACATTCAACTTCGAATAATTTTCAAAAATCTGGCAAAGGTAACACAGGGGCTGTGCATAGCTTTTCTTTAATCATGGTAAAGCTATCGACAGCTGCTTTACCCACATTAATTTTCCTTCAAACATTCTTTTATAAAAGCCATGATATTGCTAAAATCGCGGATGAATCTTCTATAAAACGTCGCCAAGCCATGGAAACTTCTAACTTCTCTAACTGTATGAGGCGCAGGCCACTCCTTGATGGCCTTAACCTTGTCTTCATCAACATGAATACCGTCAGCACTAATAATATACCCCAAAAATAACAGCTTGTTTGTCATGAAGCTGCACTTTTTATGGTTAATGTACAACTTGTTTTGCTACAAGGCAACCAGTACTTTCCACAAATGTCTCATATGCTCATCAAGAGAACGACTATATATGAGAATATCATCAAAGTATACGACAACAAACTTCCCAATAAAAGGTTGTAGTACCTGATTCATGATCTTCATAAAAGTACTCGACGCATTTGACAAACCGAATGGCATGACTAGCTATTCAAATAAGCCATCTCGTGTCTTGAATGCTGTCTTCCACTCATCTCCAGGCCGGATTCGGATTTGATGATATCTACTGCGAAGATCGAGTTTAGTGAACACTATAGAATCGCATAACTGATCAAGCATGTCATGTAATCTCGGAATCGGGAACTTGTAACCAATCGTGATTCCGTTGATAGCTCGACTATCAACACACATTCGCCACCTACCATCGGCCTTCGGAGTCAACAATGCTGAAACGGCGCAAGGATTCAAGCTCTCCCTAATATGATCCTTATGAAGCAACTCCTCCACTTTTTCTCGCAAAATCTCATTTTCTTTCGAACTCATCCTATAATGAGGAAGATTTGGTAAGCTTGCTCCAAGGACTAAATCGATATGATGCTGAACATCTCGGAGTGGAAGAAGTCCCTGTGGCAACACATCAGGAAATAACTCTTCGAATTCAGCTAATAATGGTGCAATGGCTTCTGTTAATGTTGGGTTGGGTGATGTTAATGTTGCTGGTATCTTCTGTTAGTATCTCTTTCACAAGCAAGCAATTTAAGATACCAGAGGCTTTGAACTCATCAACAAATTCAGTCTCAGAATGTGTCAAAGTGAGAAAAATTTTCCTCTCAACCTTGTGATCTTTAGCCTCGATATTCTCCTTCAATGGCGACTATGTGTACTTGAGTCCACCTTTCTCAACTCTATAGATGTTCTCCCCGCCAAAATGTTGAGCCTTGACATCAAATTGCCATGGCCTGCCAAACAGAATATGGCATGCGTCCATGTCCATGACCTCAAAATAACATTCATCCCGATATTTGCCGATGGAGAATAATTTTTCACACACTTTGCTTGATACTCATAGTTGGTTGAAAATTTTAAAAAATATTTCGAAGTTTTGAGCGAAAAGTGACAATTGACAATTGCTGTTTTGACAAATCAAGAAAAAACTGAAGAGTGGGATGGACAATTGCTGTTTTGTGGGGTTTTAAAAGATGAAATAGAAGTTGGATTCCGGGACAGGGTAACGATTATTATGCTAAATACTTTTATCTTTTTTTCAAAAAAAAAAATTGTTCTCTGTGTTTCATACGTTCTAAAATATAACAAACATTTTGATCCGACACATGAATTTCTATATGTGTCGAATTTTTATGGGATTTGATGAAGAAAGAGTATTTTTTTAGTGATATGGGGTATAAGTGGGATATAGGAGAGAGAATGAGAAAAGAGAAGAAAGATGGTAGTGGATAGTAGATGGTGATTTGTTTTGGTTTTTTATGTGAAAAAATTACTAAATATGATATGTTGTTTATATTTTGAGACGGCTCAAGAAAAATGTGATTTATAATATGGGACAGAGGGAGTAATATAGACAACGGAGGGACATATAAGCGAAAAAGTTCACAGTGTTACGAATGATCCGCGGGATGATCAAATGATTTTTTTTTATAAATTTATCGTGAAACATCAAACATAGTATAAAGTACAAACTATAATCCTGTGTCAAAATAAAATTCATACAATATCATTTACTTACAAAAAAATAACGCACCGAAATACGTAATGAATAGTATGACTACTGATATTGTTATATTATGAAACGAAGGGAGTAATTACTATAAATTTTTTTTTCCACAAAAATTATTCTCAAAGTGTGTGAAAAATAAAATTTTGAAGTGTTTAGCGTACAATAATTTGAAAAACAAAAAACGATATATAGAAACTTAAAAATTTTCATGTACATATCTTAAAATAATCCCACATCTTCTCTGCTGCGAAAGGTGAAACCTCAGCAAAACAGGTCCAAGGACCAAGATAGTAGCTCGGAAAACACTCAGTGACAAAGTGTGCTACACTGTGGTCAAAAGATAATAATAATAATTTTTAATTACAAATAAGAGAAATCATCAAAATATATATTGAAATATTTTTTTCAACAACAAAATACTTATCAAAGTCCCTCAGGCCATAAAGGGGGTCCATCTAGACTATTACCCCCTAGTACTCACCTCTACCAGACCCCGAATCACCTCTGCCAAACCCCGAATCAACTCTCCCACCTCCAGTACTCCGCTGCCCTTGTGTGGCATCTACAAGTATAATAAAAAAAAATAAAAAATATGAGTCTGATGTGCAGATATATTGCAGCTTTTTAAAGAACTCCTATATATAATTTTAACTCATATTTAAAGAAATATCATGTATAATAATCACACTTTTAAAGACCTATCATTTTAATTTTAAATCATTTTTAAAGAACTATCATGTATAATAATCACACTTTTAAACAACTATCATTATAATTTTAACTCATATAGTTTTTTTAGTCATTTTCACAATCATCCTCATCTTCCGTGCCTTCTTCATCTCCTTTCTCTTTCGAGTCCTCTGTCTCTTCATCTCCTTCATCTTCTATGTCTTCATCTCCTTCATTTTCATTTTCGTCGTCATCTTCTTCCTCTTCTATCATATCTTCATCTTTATCATCGTTATCAAGTTCAGGTGGAGACAATGAGACACGAAAATCACTTGTGTCTTCTTGAAAAGCAATCGAATCAGGCGTATCAATCATCCCTCGCGGTTTCATTCGGATCACAGCATACCAGTTCTTTATGACATTTGTGAGACTTGGATGTTGAACATAACATACTTGCAAAGCTTGATTTGCTAGAATAAATGGATCATATCCCCTACGATATTTCTTTGTTCTATCAATCTCAACAAGTCCATAACTTGGATGCACATTGATTCCCCGATCCGAGTCAAACCAATCACACTTGAAAAAAAATAGTTTTACACGATTGCTCGGTGCCAACATATTGTAGCTCCAATATCTCACTAAGGATCCCATAATAATCCTTGTCGCCATCGTCTTTGATACATACCTCATAAATTTGATATTTGAAAAACTGCACAAGAATGTTTTAACATTTCAAAAAAAAAAAAATCCCTTTTAAAAAATTGGGATAATTTTCACCTTTCAAAAGGATATATCCATCTGTAATGCACGGATCCAGTAGTTTTCGCTTCAAGAGGGAGATGCAAGGGTAAGTGCTCCGTACTGTTGAAGAAAGCATGAGGAAATATTCTCTCTAACTTGCAGAGAATATCAGGGATATGCTTTTCTAACCTCTCCATATATTCCCGACGAAAACTATTACAACATAAATCTCTGAAAAATTGGCTGAACTCAATGGCAACATTCCACACATGGTTGGATGTAAACAACTCCTTCAAAGCAACTGCAAGCAGTCTTTTCATGATGACATGACAATTATGACTCTTTAGTCACTTAAGACACGCTTTCTTGTCACGAACACATCTTCTGAGGTTGGATGGATATCCATCAGCAAACTTCAGCATCTTTATACATTCACACAACACCTTTCTTGCTTCACTACAAAACTAAACAATACAGGCGACTAAACATTTTAGTCGCTAAACAACAAAAATTGATCGCAAAATCGAACGGACGACTAAACAACGACTAAAAATCGTCTTTGGGAATTCTTTCTTCGCTAACCGAGATTGACAACCATTGTATAAATTTAGTCGCAAATTTAGCGACTAAATTACATATTTGGTCGCAAAATGTTTGACGACTAAACTAGTATTATAGTCACTAAATTCGCGACTAAAAAGAACTTTAGTCGTCAAAATTAGCGACTACGTCTGCATCTTAGTCGCGAATTTGTGTTGACCTAATGCTTCAAGTTTTACGACCATTGATATGTTTAGTCGTCAATTTCGCGACTAAACTGATAAATTGATCTCTATTTTTGGCGATCAATTTCAACCTTTGGTCTCCAAATTTAGCGGCTAAAAAAAATTTAGTCGCCATTTCTGTATCTCAAATCGTCGAATAAACTATTTTCTTGTGTACTAACCCTGCTTTTACAAAAATCCAAATTGCGAGAGGAGATGTATTAAATCTAACACAGTTTCATTGTCGAGTCCAATATCCAAACATTACAAACACTTCTAATGTCTCAAATCCAAATCATAACTAAGTGTACGACGTTGCACAGTACATAAAACATTCAACAGAAGGATAATACAAACTTCCAGCAAATATGATATCAACGTCAAGGCCTATTGTTGTGAAGGAGGCTGCGTCTCTGACCCGGTAAACGGATTACAGCTCATACTTGGAGTTAGGTTTATCATCATTTCCCGTACCATTCGTTTCAATTCCTCATCTCCCTCATGTTTCCTTCAAGTTTTGTTTCCATTTGTTTCTTTGTCTCCTCTAACTCCTTCGCATGTGCAGCTCGATCTGCTTAAGCCCTTATGTTCGCTTCCTCCAATAACCGTACTTGTATCTCTATTTGTTCCTTCAAATTTGTAACAGCTTTGCACTTTGTAGTGGATACCGAGTTGCTTTTGCCTCTGCTTGGTTCCTCATAAAATAGCTGGGCTGCAGATCCAGTCCCAACACAGTCCCGCTAGGCAAGAAACCGTCAGTTGCTTCAAGGAGCAACTCCGTCTCCGAGGGGGGACTACGCTCACTTTCTTGTGATCCCTCACCATCCTCTTGCAATGTTTTCAACTCTTGAAACTTGTCCTGAAATTTTAAAAATAATGGACGCGTCAATGACGGTGCAATACATAATTGAGCAAAATAGGAAATAATTTGTCCCGAATAATAGTAACATAAGAAAGCAAAAACAATCACAAAAACAATGTTAGACTACAAGAATAACTCTGCTAGCTTCTTTTACGATCGCAATCCAAAAAAAGACAGGGCATCGGAAATCCAAAAACAATGTATTATTTGACCCAAAACCATTGTGTTCAAGTAGGTGATAAACGAGAAAGATTCATGTACGTCGGACCAAAACAATCATAACTTATCGGAACAGTAAGAAAAAGTTCCGAGTACATACCCATGCTTGAGAACAACAGTCATCGATAAACAACACTTCGTCTGAATCCTCAGATCGTTTCTTTGATCTAGATCCTAAGTAGACCTCGGACAATGTAGGAACACGTCCCAATTCTCCCGTCTAGACCAAAAAGGTAAATGAACCTGAACATGTCAGCAGTTTATAGTAAAGGAAGAATGATTTACGGAAGTATATCTTGATTAGTTGCTTTTGGTTTCTGTTTCTCGTCAAAAAGCAATCACATCTACAAAGACCGCTTGTGCATGCTCTGCATCCCATTTCAATTTTGCATGCAAGGAGATTAAGCAGTTACACATGTTCAGGAATGGAATAATGTGTGGGTGTTCAGGAACGCGTCTACCATGTTCAAGCTCTCGAACAAAAAGTCTGTGGGTGTTCAGCCTGTGCCTGACGAAGTGTGGGTGTTCAGCCTGTGCCTGCTGCGTATAAAGTGGACAGGGCGAGGCAGTTTACAGGGATTATGGGCTTCGTTGTCATCCAGAGCACTGGTTAGTGTTGGTTTGTTTTCGATGGCTACTTGTCATCTAGAGGACTATTTTCGCTTCATCCAAATCATGATATTCAAGACAAAGATGCGTGAGCACAAAATTTTCGTTCTCCATTCAACATACATGTTTGATTTGTTTCTTAATTCCGACTCTAGGAAAAACTTGGAAAAGAGCAGCTTGTTCAAAATAAATCCAACAACTTGAACATTTCAAGCGAGCTCATGCAATTGCAACTCATGAATGCCAAAGTGTCTGAGTAAAACAGAGAGAAAAAATTTCTCATGAATAACTATATGCTGCCAAAATCTGAATTGCTAAGAATCCTTACACAATCGGACCAAATTTCAAAATAACCTCGTCATAGTTCAGTTTCAACAGCAGCCGGGGACTATCGGATACTTCTGGAGCCGGATCCTCCGAGGATGGAGAAGGAGAATTGAGATAAGTACATCGGGATGCAGCCTTGATGCTTACAAAAGGGAAGCTATCTCCTTCATTATTAACATTCCTAAATGCACTCATTCTTCTACTCATAAACCCGAATCCAAAATCGAATCCGATCCCCATTAAGGGAAAACCATAGCATAACTTACCCCTACTCTCATCACCAAAATTAGCTTCTTCAAAGATAACAATCATACTTCCCATTATACTGTTAATCCCCTCCTCAATCTCCTCGTCCAGAATAGACTCAGTATCCAGATCGTTGTCATCTCCTTTCCAATCAAACACATTACACAAATCGATACAATTCAGTGGATTCATGGGTGCACCGATGATCACTCTAGGCTCAAACTGGAAATGTCACCTCTCATCAAAACCAGAAAAAGTGACCAGCACTGCAGTTGATTCCGCTTCTTCCGAAGAAGCAAACTCACTTGCTGTTTTCATGAATCTATAGGGCTTCAATATATGCCTACTAGAAAAAACCTAAGAGTCCAAAGACTAAGCGTTTGGATACGCCTGCTGCTGCTAACCCAAAACCCTAACAACCCCCTAAAATTTTTCCCCTTTCTTTCCTACTCGAATTTGCCGCAGAATTCACTTACATACATCAATCCAAATGACAAAAAGAAGAACGAGAATCATAAATGAAGCTGATTGTACCTTGACTGAGAGGAATTTTAGGGACAAAATGGATGAGGAGAGTGAAACCCTTGAGGCAGAAGGTGAGGAGAATGTGCAGTGGATTGTGCGGCGGCAGCAGAGGGAGATTAGATCAATGTACAGTACGTTTGGGGGTGGAGGAGGGGATGGAGGAGAAGGTGGACTGGCGTGGGTCGGGGCTTGGCGGCGTCGGATGAGTGGCGCCGAGGAGGAATTGCGGTTGGTGGTGGAGATTGGGGAGGAAGAGGGTGATTGGGATGGTGGAGAAGCTGGAATGGTGTTATCGGTGAATTTGTAGGCCTACTTTGATGGCGACTAACTCAAAATGTTAGTCGTCTAGCGACCACCATCATACATTATTCGCCAAAAAGGCGACTAAGATTTACAATTGTCGTCAAAAGGGCGACTAAGGTTTACATTACTCGCTAATTTCCTTCAATTTTCTTTCAAAAAAGGGGTAATTAGTATTGGCGACTAATAGTAAATATTGGTCGTCAAATTTGTGGCCAATATCTGTATTTAGTCGCGAATATAGCGATGAAAATTATGTTTGATCGCCAAATTTAAAAAGGGAAACCAACATCAATTCCCCTCGCCAATTTTGCTACCAAATTGGTTGTTTGTCACCAAAAGGGCGACTAACTCTATTGTGTTAGTCGCCCTTGACCCTCTTTTTTTGTAGTGTTGAGTTGCCTTTGCATGGTCAACAGTGAGGTCTGCAATCGGCGAAGATCAACGAAGTGTTGTCCCCTTAGTTTTTTGAGGTTTGAAAAGCTGAGCCTGTACTATTGGAGGTTGAGTGCATTGCTCCTTTGAATCTGCTTGAGAAGACCTTCAGCCATGTGAGAGAGAATGTCATGGAAATCTTCAAAGCATTTGTTCCTCGTTTCCTTCTCGAACGCCAGCTCGTTTGTAATTGGCTCTAGCCTGTCAAGAAGATCCTTGAATGCATCCTTTGTCTATTGATGCATGTTGTATTCCTCCTGATCCAATTACCTCAATCTATACTCCACTGTTGTCTCTGGTGGAGAGGGCTGATAAGGTGGAGGAACTTCAGCAGTGGCTATCATTCTGGCAGTGGAGGATGGCTTTTCATATATTGGTTTCATCCTGATGTCTTCTAGGGCTTGCCTCAGACTTCTGGATGAAGTCTGGGGTGTAATGGGAATGTTGGATGTTCCACTATATAATAGATCTTGTGAAAATCCAACAAAAGGTGAATCTGCCCTAGTCTGCATCAGGCCAAATGAGGATGTTGGAGTAAATACCAAGTTCAGAGGGGACATATCTTGTGTCTACATGTGCTCTTGACTAACAGGGGTGTCACTCATCAAGTGTTCCTTGATTTCTTCCAGGTTGTTTGCTGCAGTCTGCTCCTCCCTTAGTATAGAAGTAATTTCAGGCGATTTATCCTCAAATACAATCACCTTATCTGTCTGTGGTGTTGCCGTTTTTGCAGTAGTTTGCTCATTTTCTTTTCCTTTTCCTCTGAGATAGTTTCAGCTGCTTCAATGCCTTGTGGTGTTGCCATGTTTGCTGTTGATCTGTCTGGCTCTAATTTCTCTACTGTAGTTGTTTCTTCCATTGATGACTCCGCTGTTTCTACCTCATTTTTCGTAGGTGCCTCTGCTACTGATTTCACTTGTTTTGATAATCCTCATGTTGTTGCTGTCTCAACTGCTGCTGTTGATGACTCTGCTGCTGGTCCTTCTGCAACAGGTGGTTTTGTTGTTGATTGTTCCTTGATGTCCTCTTTAGCAACTTCATCTATGATATCATCATCATCATGGCCTTCTGTTTGTGGATGTTTATCATTGCCATCATCATCATCATCTCTGAAAGATGGTGCCTTGCCTATGGTTGGTCTGGACAGATAATCATAGATTTTTCGTGTCGCTGCCCTGACATGTTTATCCACTAATCTCTTCAGTTCTGCTTCTACCTCCGGAGTGTGAACAAATTCCACAGATTGCAACTGAGCCTACTTGTGTCTCCTGGTGCTCAAGGTTGAGTCTTTGATTTCTAGGGCTCCACTGAACAATATGGATGGTTCAGTAGGCCTCTTCTTCTTGCTGGCTTCCCTCTTCTAAATCAATATTAGCTGTTCTATCTCAACTTCTTTCATGCTGTCCATAATGCTAATCTCTGTTATGGTTCCATTAGGGTTGATTCTATATCTTGTGGTAGGTCCTGATGGGATCAGTTATGGCCTTGCAGCCTTGGACCTTCTCTTTATTGGAAGGTTGTGCTCCTTGATGAACTGCTAGATCATGGCTTCCTTTTGAGGTTTTCCAAATAGTTCATCAGCTTTTGTTCTATGTTCCAATACCTTTTCCTGTTGGGATTGGATTGTCTGCAGTGCCTCCTATATTTCAGCCTTGTATGCAGTTTCCATTGTAGTTATTGTTGTGGCCCATACGTTAGATGCAGTTGATGGCTGCTCTACTTCAATCCAACTAGCTTCATTCCTGCAGTAAGGAAAGGAATGATAGTAGTTGTATACGTCTCTGATTTAGTAGCCCTAATTGCCAAAGAGACTGCAGTAGCTGTACTGAGAGGCTGATCAGTCTGCATTCTCCTCAGTTTGGCCTCAATGCCTTCAATTTGTCTGCTTGTATACCCTTGTGCATTCTACTCCTGCCTGAGCTGTGCCATGGGTCCTTCTCTGACTTCCTGGTAACTTTGTTGTGCTTCTAGAATGAGTTGCTGAAGATTTTCATCAGCTCCTGCCTTAAGATATTCCAGAGCAATATTTGCATAATGGAGCACAGCTATTTCTGGCTCCTTCCCTTTCTTTGCTGCCTTCTCCCCCTTTTTGTTAACATCAAGGGCTGCTATGAAGGCTTCAATGGCAGCACGAAGAGCTTTTAGTTCTGAGGAAGTGATTTGTTGAGCAGCTATGGCCTTGGCAGACCCAAGTTGAAGCTTGTTTTCTAGCAAGCTTAGCCTTTTGTCATTGTTAAGGATGTGCTCCTTGAGTTGCCTTTGAGTGGTCTGCAGTGAGGTCTACAGTCGACGAAGATCAGCGGAGTGTTGTCCCCTTAGTTTGTTGAGGTTTGAAGAGCTGAGCCTATACTGCTGGAGGTTGAGTGCATTGCTCTTTTGAAACTGCTTGAGAAGACCTTCAGCCATGTCAGAGAGGATGTCATGGAACTCTTCAAAGCACTTGTTTCTTGTTTCCTTCTCAGACTCCAACTCGTTTACAACTAGCTCTAGTTTGTCAAGAAGATCCTTGAATGCATTTAGGCCATTTTACTGATATAAATCAATCATACCCAACTCTCCTCGAAATTGGATAAATTTGCTCTCATCAAGAGGCTTTGTAAAAATGATTGCAATTTGTTTTTCTATTGGATTGTATTCGAGTTTAATATGACCTTTTTGCACATGATCTCTGATAAAATGATATCTAATATCTATGCGCTTGGTCCTTGCATGAAAGACTGGATTTTCTGAAATTGCCATTGCGGACGTATTGGCACAAAATATTAATGGTTTTTAAAACATCATACCATAGTCTGCAAGTTGTGACCTCATTCATAACACTTGTGTAGCATAGCTTCCAGCAGTTATATATTCTGCTTCTGTAGTAGAGGTTGACATTGTGTTCAGTTTCTTGCTGAATTATGATATGAATGTTGCACCAAGAAATTGACATGTTCCACTTCTGCGTTTTCTATCAACCCTACAACTTGTGACGTCTGCATCTGAATAACCTGTTAGTGTAAAATCTGTTTCCCAAGGATACTATACACCCAGATCTGGAGTTCTCTTGAGATGTCTCAGGATTCTCTTTACTGCAGTATGATGGGATTCTTTGGGATCAGATTGATATCTTGCACATACGCAGACTAAGTATAGGCTGTCTGGTCTGCTAGCAGTCAGGTACAGAAGTGATCCTATTATGCCCTATACATTGTTTGGTTTATTCCTCTTCCACTCTCATCTTTATCTATCTTTGCAGCTCAGCTCATAGGAGTTTTCATATGACTTGTATTTTCTAGTCTATTTTTCTTGACTGTATTTTTCAGCTATTTCGCTTGATTTATAATATTGCACTATTTAGCTGTTGTACATGAAGTCCAAGAAAATATTAGTTGTCCCATTAAATTCATTTGAGATTTTGATTTCATTAAATCAGCAAATCTCTCACACAATTTATTATTAGTGCAGCCAAATATAATGTCATCCACATAAATTTGCACAAAGAGTGTATGCTCCTTATGTTTCTACAGAAATAAGATGATGTCTACCTTTTAAATTATTTTCACACAAAAAAAAAATTGAAAGAGTTTCATACCATACCCTCGGAACCTGTTTTAAGCCATATAATTCTTTGTCTAATTTGTAGACATGATTTGCGTGTTCAAAGTCTTCAAATCCAGGAGGCTGTTTAACGTAAACCTTTTCTTGCAGCTTTCCGTTGAGAAAGGCACTGTTTACATCCATCTGATAGACTTTAAATCCCTGGTATGCAGCATAGGCAAGGAACATTCTTATTGCTTCCAATGTTGCAACAGGGGCAAAGGTTTCATCAAAATCAATCCCTTCTTCCTGTGAGTAACCTTTTGCCACTAGCCTGGCTTTGTTTTTTTTTTTTTTTTTTACCACTATTCCATTTTCATCAGTCTTACTTTTGAACACCCATTTGCAGCCCACAACCGGATAATTTTTGGGTCTGGACACCAAATACCATACTTCATTCTTTTGAAATTCATTTAGTTCTTCCTGCAAGGTATCAATCCAGTTTGGATCACTTAGAGCTTCATTAACTGTCTTTGGCTTCATTTCTGATATGAAGCATATAGTCAGGAATTCTTTAGTTGTTGCTCTTCAAGTCTGCACTAGTGTATCCTTGTCTCCTATTATGTCATCTTGTGTATGTGTCTTGATCTATCTCCTTTTATCTAAATCAATGGTAACGTGCTCCACTTGTTGTTGTATTGTGGGCTGTTTTGGCTCTGCTGCGGCACTGTTCTCTTCTGTGTTTGCTGACTGCTCATCTTTTTCAGCAACATCGAAGCTCTTGTCTGCATCATGTTCATCATCTTTGTGATAGGAATGTGCAATCCCTGCAGTTGTATAGAATTTGATGAACAAAACATAGAAGTATTAACCATGATGTTGTTAGTGTGCTTAGGCTAGAAATTAGTTTGGAATCTAAGTCTAGGTTAGATGCTGGAGAGCAGACGGCAGCAGATGGAGAGCATTGTGGGCCACCAGATGTAGACTACTATAGAGAATTTCGGCAAGGTAGCTAAGACATGCATGGATAACAAAAGACCTATAAGTGTTTCAGGATCTATGATCAATCTTGCAGACAAGGACCAACATAGCAATGCATAAAGGATTGCATCAGAGCTCGGTGCAGACAAGGTTACAGCAGTGATTGGGTACAGATGAGATCTCAATGGTACTGAGTGTAGACTGAGTTACAACAGACTGGAATGTAGCAGAGATGGTTGCTGAGGTTGGGGCAGAAGTATGAGGATTTATCAAATCGAAGATTTGAGTTACGGAGTAACAGTACGAGGATCAGAAAAAGGTGAGGTGTCAACATCACTGAAGGGTGTCACATGCCACCAGCTTTCACCATCAAGCCAAGTACACAATCACGGGTTCATTCCCTCAGCCTATATAAAGGGATCGAAGAATTGAACGTACAAAGTGTGCAATATCAATATGAATTAAAACTGTTCATAGTGAGCTGAATTGAGGAAGAACAAGAAGAAGAGGGTTCACTAATCTGCATTGAATAACAGAAGCTAAGAGTCCGGTAAAAAATCTTTGCAAGGGGTCTAGGTTCTTCACCTTATACAAGTTAGCAAGCTTGTAAAGGGTTTGTAAGTCACCTCTTGGATTGACTACATTGGTCACCAAGGGAAAACTGAACTAAGCTCTTGTTTATCAGTTGATAACGAGTATCTGAATCAGTATAAATCCTATGTTCTTTACTTGTTTTCTATTACTTTGCAGTTTTAGAACTGTTAGAAATCAATCACAACAGCAAACAGAGACAAAATCTCAAAGTATAAGTCTCTGCTGCAGACACTCTTGATAGTATGCAAAGATCATCAGCGTATCAAAATCAAATATTCTGCTGTATTACACTGAAAAGTTTAAAACAACCTATTCACCCCTCTAGGTTGTACCTGTGGATCTTATAATTGGTATCAGATCGTGACTTTCCAGACCTCACAGTTTTGGAAAGAAAATGTCATTTCTTTTGATTTATTTCTGCAAAGAAGTTAATAACAGTTTATTTTGTGAAGAAAACATGGCTGCTCTAAAGCTACCCAAATGACCCAATAGTAGAGAGCCATCAGTATGCTCGTTTGACAAATTCAATCACTAGAAACCGAGAATGCTTGCAATCTGGATTCAATAGATGAAAGAATGCCTGATGTAATCACAGATGGGTCATACATTCCAAAGATGCCAGATCCAGTTTATGTATCCAGAGAAGTGGATAAACCCAAATCCCTATGGACAAAAAAGGACTGCGACTTGGTGCTGGTGGATAGAAGGGCAAGAAATCAAATATTTAAAGCTTTTGATGATGATATCTCTGAGATAGTGGTTCATACAACCACTGCAAAGGAAGCATGTGACGCTCTACTGTTCAGAAATGAAGGAACAAATGAAATAGGAGAAAGCAATAAGGATGTCCTGATGCAGCAGTACGATTGTGTCTCAATGAGATCTGATGGAAACCTGACCAGTTTCTATGAAAGATTCAATGTGCTCATCAACAATCTCAAGACTTTAGGAAAAAATTTTGACAACAAAGAAGTTAACCTAAAGTTTATGAGATCACTTGGTGAGATATGGGGAACAAAGGCTACAACAATAAGGGAGTCCACAGATCCTGCTAGGATGTTCTTGGCACAACTATATGGTGTGTTGCATACCTACAATCTGTAAGTTGAGCAGAAGAGACAAATTGATGAGGCTAGGAAGAGAACTATGGCCTTCAAAGCTCAAGAAAAAATTCTAAGATCTATGGCAGAAGAGGAAACCAGTGACCCCTCGTCTGCAAAGAACAGGCAATACAAGAAGAACTTGCACTGATAGGCAAGAAGTTCAGAAATCTGTTCAATAAGAAAAATCTCAAGAAGAACATCTCAAGCAAAGTCAAAGAGACAGAGAAGGAGGTCTACTACAACTGTGGAAAGCCAGGGCACTTTCCTACACAATGTCGGCGACCTACACAGGAATCGTATGCATAAAGGAACAAAAAAGAATATGCCAAAGGAACCTCTGGATGAAAAGAAAACGGCAAGTCCTATGCTGCTAAAACCTGTAATGAGACAGATGATGAAGAGACAATCTCAAATGCTTAGCTCTGTCTCATGGCAAGGAATGAAGAAAAACAATAGGTATTCGATCTCTTTAACTGAGATGCTACTCTAGAGGAATTGAAGGAGGCACTTAAAGAAACCTCTGAAAACTTTATTTCCTTTTCAAGGGAACATTGAGAGAATCTCGAACTGATTGCGAATCTCAGAAAGAATTATAATCTGACATATGAAGAGATTGACTGTATGAGTTGAAGAAATCACATGAGAAGCTAAAGCTTCTCAATGCAGCAGTGGAAACACTCACAATGAGAAATGCTATTTTTCAAGGTCAGGTAGATGCATGGAATAGAAAGACCCTGAATTTGCAAAAGATGCTAAACATGGGTCAATCCTCACATGATAGGTCAGATTAAGCAACAAGGACTGGTTGAATGATAAATTAGGGGTTGACAAATACTGTGATGATAAATTAAGCTACACCGTGTGGAATATGGAAAGGAAAGACACCTACTATCAAGTACTTTCACGAATTTGGGTGTTAATGTTGAGTTCATGATAATGATAAACAACACCTAGGGAATTTTGATCCTAAAACAAATTAGGGAATACTTCTAGGGTATTCCACATGCAGCAAAGACTTTAGAGTATTCAACAAGGAAACACAAACTATAGAAGAGTCAGTTCATGCTTCTTTTGATGAATCTGAGTTATTTATACTAACTGCTGATGTTCTTGATGAGGAATGTGCATGTATAGATGATGAACAGTATGCAAACGAGGAAAATGTAAAGGCAGAGTCATCTGCAATCCCTGAAGGTAAAGAAGATGCAGAAGAACCACAACAAGATGCAACAGAGCAAAAGCTGAAAGAAACTGCCCTTGACTAGCATGAGGAAAAAGGCAAATGGATCAAGGCAGACACTGAGAAAGACATAATTGGGGACAAGGATGCCCATCTGTAGATGAGGAGAGGAACCACAAAGAAGTGCCTGTCTTCTTACTTCATATCAGAAGTGGAGCCTAAGAAAATCAATCAAGCTCTCAGTGACCCTAACTGGATAGATTCCATGTAAGAAAAACTGAATGAGTTCAAAAGAAATCAAGTATGGTATCTTTATCCAAGACCAAAGAACTATCCAGTTGTTGGCTACAAGTGGGTCTTCAGGAATAAATCTGATGAAAATGGAATCATCATCAGAAACAAGGCTAGACTTGTGGCCAAAGGGTAGTCTTAAGAACAAGGGATCGATTTTGATGAGACCTATGCCCGAGTTGAAAGCTTGGAAGCTATACGAATGTTCCTGGCATAAGCTGCATACGAAGACTTTAAAGTCTTCCAGATGGATGTCAAAAGTGCTTTTCTCCATGGAAAGTTACAGGAGGAAGTTTATGTTGAGCAACCTCCTGGATTTGAAGTTTTTGAACATCCAAACTATGTCTACATGTTATATAAAGCCATTTATGGCTTGAAACAAGCTCCAAGATCATGGTATGAAACTCTTTCTATCTTTCTCTCTGATAATGGCTTTCAAAGAGGGAAGGTAGATACCACACTATTTCTCAAGAAACACAAGGAGCATAGCTTATTAGTGCAAATATACGTAGATGACATCATCTTTGGTTGCACTAACAGCAAACTATGCGAAAGGTTTGCTGCACTAATGAAATCTAAATTTCAAATGAGTCTAATGGGTGAATTAAAATACTTTCTTGGTCCGCAAGTGAAACAGTTAAGTAAAGGAACATTCATAAATCAATCAAAATACTTAACCAACGCAATTAAAAAGTTAAGCCTAGAAAACTCTACTCCAACAAAAACCCCCCATGAGCTCTACTACTAAAATTGATAAAGATGAAAAAGGAAAAAGCATAGATCAGACACTATATAGAGGAATAATAGGATCTTTACTTTACCTCACTGCAAGTAGGCCAGATATCTAGTACTCTGTCTCTATTTGTGCCAAGTATCAATATGATCCTAATTAGTCCAACTATACTACAGTCAAGTGAATCCTGAGATATCTCAAAGGAACTCTTAATCGGGATATATGGTATGCAAAGGATTCAGGTTTTGTACTAACTGGTTATTCAGATGCAGACTTTGTAGGTTGTAGGGTTGATAGGAAAAGCATAAGTGGTGCATGTCAATTTTTAGGTGCAAGGTAGATTTCTTGGTTCAGCAAGA
The DNA here is from genome assembly GCA_035668315.1 of Drosera spatulata. NCBI lineage: Eukaryota > Viridiplantae > Streptophyta > Magnoliopsida > Caryophyllales > Droseraceae > Drosera > Drosera spatulata. The sequence continues at coordinate 6,593 of JAOVYX010015469.1, read as the reverse complement.
AACAGACCACTGTCTCAATCTCTAGTGCAGAAGTAGAATACATAGCTATAGGAAGCTGTGCTGCATAGGTACTTTGGATGAGGTCTCAGCTTGCAGACTATGGACTAACGTTTTCAAAAAGAAACATATTTTTTGATAACATGTCTACAATGGCTATTTCTGAAAATCCTATTTTTCATTCAATGACCAAGCACATTGATGTCAGATATCATTTTTTCAGAGATCATGTGCAGAAGAGTCATATAAAATTGGAATATATTCCAATAGAAAAATAAATTGCAGACATTTTTACTAAACCCTTAGAAGAAAACAAATTTATCATGTTTAGAGGAGTAAAATGGCCATATATACTGCTCTACTGCAGGTGTAGAAGTAGACGAGTAGGTTATTTGAAATGAGTTTAATGTTTTCAAAGGAAGAGAAGAGTAGCATGGCTCTACGTCTCTATTGCTTGTGTAGATGCAGAAGAGCAAGTTACTTGAAACGAATTCAGTGATTTCAAGTAATGTAGACGAGTGATTCTCCTCTACTGCTCTACTGCATAAGCCATGCAGACTAGAGACAAGTGTCACTCTACTGCTGCTATTTTTGAAAAGAAACAGTTTCATAATTATCTCCTTGATTTTTGCAACGGGCAGAATAATTCTGAGAAACTATGTAACGGTTACTTTTTGGTCTTTAACGGTAAAAATACACAGTAACTATAAAAGGAGAGAACTGCACATAACTTACCTTACGATTATTTCTCTCTTTCTAAGCAATCAAGCAAACCCTAACTCTGAATTCTCTCTGATTGCTCTCAAACTCTCACTGAATTTTTCTCTGAAACTTGCGAGATTCACACTTTCGAACTAAATGGCCAACAAAACCACATCATCCACACCCTCAAAATCACAAAGGGCACCAATGAGTGCCACTATGACACAACTGTAGACAGGGGTCGTTATAGACTTCGAGACTTTATTGCATGAGTTCAAAGAGGTGAACAATGTGGCGGAATGCATCCAAGAAGCAGGATTAAAATATCTGTGCGAAACCACTAGCCACATCTTTGATCATGAGGTCATGGAGTTCATAGAAAAGGCTAGGGTTTCGAGCAATTTTAAGAAGATTACATATATACGTACAAGAAAAACGGGATACGAATCACAGCAGACGACATGGCACAAATCTTCAAATTCTTACTGAAGGACGACATGGCCCAACGAAGGCTCAAGAATCATTCCCTCAACTATTGTTACTGAAGGACGACTCGCAATGCTCACTCTGGAACATCAGAAAGAGGGAATCAGAACAATGAAGAAGTTCCTGTCCAAGGAACACAAATTCCTTGCTGATGTGGTCAAGAAGGCCATAATGTCCAGGGAATTCTCCAAAGATCAGATCACACAAGATCAACAGGGGATCATGTAACTGGGTAAGTCTACTAATGTATCAATTAGAAACTGCAGTAGAGGCTAGGCAGCCCCTCTACGGCAGGGTTCTCAGTATCGTTTGGAAGTACAAGCTGAAGCTGTCTGACACTCAGGGAAGGCCATGGACCATTTCCAAGAAAATCGACATTAAGAAGATCGACAGGAACAATGAAGAAGTTCCTGTCCAAGGAACACAAATTCCTTGCTGATGTGGTCAAGAAGGCCATAATGTCCAGGCAATTCTCCAAAGATCAGATCACACAAGATCAACAGGGGATCATGTGTGCCATCCTGATAAGGCACAAGGTCAACTGGGCAAGTCTACTAATGTATCAATTAGAAACTGCAGTAGAGGCCAGGCAGCCCCTCTACGGCAAGGTACTCAGTATCATTCAGAAGTACAAGCTAAAGCTGTCTGACACTCAAGGAAGGCCATGGACCATTTCCAAGAAAATCGACATTAAGAAGATTGGAAGGTTGCCAGCAGGCTTGGCAAAGGAAAGGAAAGCCACTGTTGCACTACCACAACCACCACCAAAACCTACAGCAAAGCTTGTAGTACAACAGAGGGCTTAGAGGACAAAGAAAAAGGCGGCTCTAAAGGCTATTAAGCCTCTAAAGAGGAAGCTAATCCTTTAATCTTCTGAGGAATCAAAAGAGCCAACTCCAAGAAGGGTCATAAGAGACATCGCTGAGGAAGAAGAACAGTCTGCAGACATGCAGATTGAAGAAGCAAGTGCAGACGTACAGACCACCATTACACTTCCAATAGTGCAGATGGGTGATGTACCTACAAACGTACAGATTGCAGAAGCAAATGCAGACCAACAAATCATAGAACCAATTGTAGCTGTTGCGGAAGGTATGTCATCAAGAAAGCTGCCTCCCAAGTAGCAAAACTCAGGAGGAAAAGGAAAATCGTGATCAGCCTACCTGAGTCAACTCTCATAGCAGAAGAGGAAGAGCTTGCAGAAGAGTAAAGGAAGATGGATAAAGCCTTTCTAGCAGATGCAGAATAGGTTCGTAAGTAGGCCACATTGATATGAACCAGTCTGAAGACCACACAGTAGCAGACTGCTATGCAGACCAAGCTGTAGAAGGGGGCAGCTCCTATGCTGCCTTCAACTGCTCCTCCCAAGAGAAGGAAGACCACAAAGAGCAACAGACCAAAGCTTATTCCATCAGGTCCTAGCAACTGTTCACTGTTCATGCTGATGGATCCAAGACACTAATGGGAGACATCACAGGCATGACAGAAGTAGAGATTGAACAAATGGTCCTACTACAACAACAAGCTGCTTAAGTGGAGTATTGGAGTGGAAGAACTCCACACTGAAGAAGAGGACAAAAGAGCCTTACATACTCTTCAGTGGAGTATTGGAGTGGAAGAACTCCACACTGAACACGGGCAGATACAGACAAGCTCAACTGCACCTAGTTAAGTTTTTTCACTCACAAGAAGTATGATTGGAGTTAAAAAGGATCATTGACAAGCATGTTCGAGCAGCAACATTGGAAATCCAGGAGTACTTGTCCAGACCACAGGTTGGCAGACCACCATCTCCTGGAGGTGGGGATGATAGTGGTGATGAAGATCAAGGTGAAGACAGCCACATCGACGAAGCACTGAATTACGAAGTTGCAAGGGAAGGAGTTCCCAAGCAGCTACAGAAGAGCACTGAGATGTAGACCGGCCAAGCTACAGCAGCGGAGCCAACAATGGAAGAAACTGCAACAAAGGAGGTAGTAGCTGCAGTAAAACAGATACTGTGGACCAGGAGCAGACTATCTCAGTGTCTACAGCAGAGATGGAGGATCTCACTGCCTCGTCCTCTGCAGTGGAGGACATATAAGAAGAGGTGCAGACTGCCACAGTTCTTGCAGTTGATATAGCAGAGCAAACTGAAACTTTTACTGGAGACGAGCGACAACCTGCAGACGACTCACAACCTCAACAATCACTCACTCAACTTATGTAGGATATGGAAAATCTTCAAGTGTAGATAGCAGAGGAACCATAAGGATTCCTATAGAAGAAATAAAGTTTCCAGAAGGAGATAAACAGACTGCAGAAGAGAGTTTATCAAAAGGGATAACTCTCACAAGTCTCAGGAGGCACCTGTTGGAGGACACACCATCAACTCAGCACATGTAAGGGAACATCTCTCCAATCCACATATAATTCACTCCACAATCATCATTTGGATTACAATAGACAACTGAAGACCTCCCTTCAGTTGAATTCCCCCAAGGCCTGTTGTATGGAGCGACCTCAAATATCCCAATGACTCCACAGACGGCCATAAGGAGTCTCAGACTAGGAATGGAAACAGTAAAGCTTCTAGAACACATTGAGACACCCACATCAATTAAAACTAGATATGCATCTAGGAGGAAGCAGACAAGCAAAACTCCAGAAGCCTCACCCTCCAGTGTTGATGACAAACTGCAACAGATGGACCAGAGCATCTATGGCATCAGGGAATGGATCAAAGATGCTCTTCATGATTTCATTGAAACCTTGAAACCTCTTGCAGATGAGATAGCAAATGAAAAGGACCAAACGGAGCACTACTTTGACGCCTTCTACGATCTGCTTCAAACAATCGCAAGGTAAACCCAGAAGAGCACAGGCCTAAGTCAGCAACACTATCTGAGGACTACTTCAAACTACAACAGGCTACACGACGTATAAGCCATCAAATTCAGGAAGCTGCAGACCATAATTCAGGAAACATAGAACCAATTGCAGACCCATATCCCCAACAAGGACAAGAGACTCACTCTCTTGGAGTCAAGGGTGGATTCAGCCCTTAGGAGAGCCACAACTACACAGAACAACATGGCAGCTAAGCTCTTGGCACTAAAGGCAGCTGTCAAAGATCTCACCCAGATCATCAATGCAAACAAAAAGGGGGAGAAGAGTGCAGCTGAGGAGACTACAGCAAATGGTGCAGAAGAAAGAAGTGGTGAACATAGGTCTCATGGGGAGAGACAGCCACAACGGTCCTCAGTAGAGCAAACGAGGACTACAATAGAGGGGCCAAGCAGGAGAAGTGCAGCAGAACAGTCTATGCCTGTAATAGAAGGTCCAAGCAGTAGGAGTAAAACAGAACAGCAAAGGAGTTCCTCATAGCAGCAGAGGAGGAGGAAACCAAAACACAAATGACTAGAGATTCTGCAACATGATTATCCTTCCAAGAGAGTACAGAGGGATTAAACCTTAGGAAAATATAAGTTCTCTTATGTTAGTAACATTGTTTTTTTCCAAAACAAGAAATTCTTGAAAAGTGATCTTTTTGTTAGAATTTCTTAGGAGTTTTGTTTGCATTAATTTAACGGGAGACACAACAAAAAAAAAAGGGAATTTTACGATGAAAAACAAATGCGACGGAATTTATCCGTCGCAAAATGAACTAGATTGCGACGGATCCGTCCCAAATAAAAATATGGGAACAAAATTTAAAAGACATCAAAAATACGACGGAAAGTCAACAGCCATCGAAAACACAAAAAAACCAGCGACGGAGCCCGTCGTAAAATTACATAAAAAAATTATGAAAAACTATTAACATTGAATTAAGTTTTTGCGACGTATTCCGTCGTAGAATCAAAGTTAATGGAAACTTTTCCCACATATTATTTCTGTGTTTTGTTTTTTGCGACGGAATCCGTCGCAAAAACTTTTAGAAAGTTTTGTCTTAAACAAACGTACGACGGATTTCGTCGAAGCAAATGCAAATTATTATAAAATATTTACAATGAATGTACTATTTGCGACGGATTCCGTCGCAAAACGTAACTGTATGCAAACTTTTTTCTCCAAAATTTTCCTAAGTGTTTGGAAAATAGTTTTTGAGACAGAATCCGTCGCAGAATATTTAGAAAAGTTTTACATTTAAAAAAATTCATGGAAAAATACGTCGAAGTGTGTAATAAAATTTTATGCTATATATTATGAATTAATGTACGATACCTGTATTGTAAATGTGTCAAAGATGTATAAAACATCAACGTTAATAACTAAAGATTATACAGTTGTTGTAAACAATGATATTGATGATTTATATCTCGTTTATTTGATATTGATATTTGGATGATCAATGTAACGTTTTAAAACTCGGGCATTCGGTTAGGTCAAGCCTTAGTGTTTATGTTTAGGGTCGGTTAGGTTAAGCGTAAGGGTTTATGTTTAGGGTTTAGGGGTTCGTTTATTTTAATAAAATCGTTTGCGACGGATTCCGTCATAGATATACAAGAAAAACATAATATGAGAAATGTAAAATTAAAAGAAACAAAAATACGACGAAAAGTCAACGTCCGTCGCAAAACAATATTACGACGGCTTCCGTCACAAATACGCATAGGAAAAAAACAAAAAAAATTTATGAGCAAACTTTTTGCATAAATTGGAATAAAAAGTTTGCATAAAATGTTTTGCGACGGAATCCGTCGCAGAAATATATCATACCTACGACGGATCCATCGCAGAAATATATCATACCTACGACGGATCCGTCGCAGACTGCGGTTTAGCCAAACCGTTTTCCCCGAATTTTTCCTAAGTGTTGGAAGAAAGAAAATTTCCGACGGGTCCGTCGCAAAAGACATTGAAAAATTGATGGTATAGGGTTAAGGGTTAAGGGTTAGGTTTTAGGTTTAGGGTTTAAACGTTGAGATTATTTTTTTAATATGATATCTCCGACGGATTCCGTCGTAGGGATCTATATATGCGACGGACTCCGTCGCAGACATCTTTATATGCGACGGAATCCGTCGCATATATCATATTACTAAAAAGTAATTTAATGTGAATATGCATTTAAAATAATCGTGTTACATATTAAAGTTTGAAATCATTACATAAAATTAAGATAAATACAAGATAAAAATTTTGTTTGCGTTTCAGTGTATTTCAAGTGAAAAGTTTTCATTAATTCAGCGATTGGAAATTGTAAATGTAATAAAGATATATAAGATAGAAGGGGTTGCGTAATTAATCTTCGCATTATTTGTTATCTTTTACATGTTGACATTTGGATGATGAATATTTGGCTTTGAAGTTCGATATAGGGTTAAGAATAAGGGTTTAGGTTTATGGTTTTGATGAATTTTTAATAATTAAAAATAATACCTCTAATTTTACTTCGATATATATAATATTTTTATAAATATATT
>JAOVYX010015468.1:0-27761 GCA_035668315.1 Drosera spatulata | reverse complement strand
CCCCCCGGGCCCCCCGGCCCCTTGAGTATTTCTTATGATTGGAACTTAACAATTGATATCATAGTTGTGTGCTTCTTCTTATACACTAACCACATGAAGTAGATTACACAATGAGTTCACAGTATTACAGAGAGGGTCCCTCTCCCAAAGGCCTTTTTTTTTTATTTTATTTTATGGCACTTACTATCCTTATTGGAAGGAACACATGGAAACATACATCCAAACTGAGAATTTTCAATTATGACAGATCATCAAAACAGGGCCTCTCAGGGTAGAGATGAAGAGAGTTCATTCCCAAACCAGAAGATAAATGGGATAAAGATGATCTAGCTGAATTGGAAAAGAATGCAAAAGTTAAGAAGGTGCTCATATGGGGCTTGTCTGCAAAAGAATATAACAAGGTTTTTGTCTGCAAATCTACAAAGGAGATGTGGGACAAGCTTTAGGTAACATATAAGGGTACTACCCAGATAATCGTTTTAAGATTGATTTCCTTACTAAAAAATATGAGCTGTTCATTATGAAAAAGGATGAATCTATCTCTGAGAAGTACATTCGTTTTACTGACATTGTTAATGAGTTAGAATCACTTGGTCAACCAGTTAGTACAGATAACTAGGTTCGCAAAATTCTGAGAAGCCTTCTTAGATCATGGGAACCAAAGGTGACAGCAATCCAAGAAGCCAAGAATCTGAAAGAAATAAAGATTGATGTTCTCATTGGATCACTGTTGACACACGAAATTTTCTTACAATTCCATGATGCTATTGAGGCTACTGAGAAAGGAAAAAAAACTGGCTCTCTTTATAGAACCAGCTCTTAAGGAAGAATTAGAGCTTTCTATACCAGATGAAGATAACCTTGTGTTTCTGATAAGGAAGCATTTGAAATTTGCTAAAAATAGTAAGGGCAGAAAAGAAAAGTCTTCTAAACCTAAGCCTAAAGGTTCTTCATCATCTAAGCCAGTGCTAATCAGTGTTTTTTAAATGTGAAAAAATAGGTCATTTTGTGAAAGATTGTTACTTATTGAAACAAGAATCACCAAAGGCATGAAAGACCCCATTTTCTAAAGCCGACATAAATAAGGCAATGACAGTTGCATGTGAAACGTAGGATGAGATCAACTCAGGGAGTGATGAAGATGCAGATGAGGAAGAGAGTAAAGACAACAATTCAATGGAATGTTTCATGGCAACAAAAGATGAAGTTGATGATAAGGAGATAGATATTGATTACTATTTTCTAAGAAAATATATCCATATTTTGCATAGGAATAACTTGATTGAAATCTTCACTGTTTTTATAAAAACACATGAAAAATTGCTATCTATTAAGAACGTTTTTTATGAGAATCTTACTAATCTAAGACTTGAGCACACTAAGTTAAAATAGGAAAATGATGAACTTGTTGAAAAATACAGTATGTTTGAACTTGGTGTGAGATAGCTTAAGAACAAAATGGTGGACATAGTTTAAGAGAGAAAAAGGAAGGAGGTGATGGAGTAGTGTAATTATATTACTACTATCGTTCCAATTTAATTACAATGGTTTGATCCGATACGAGATTTAATATGTGTGTTGAATTTGTATGGAATTTGATGATAGAAAAAAAATACTATTTTAGATATAATGTGATGTAAGTGAGATTTTGGAGAGAGAAAAAGAAAGGAGGTGATGGAGTAATTTAATTATATTACTATTATCGTTCCAATTTAATTATAACGGTTTGACCTGACACAGAATTTTATGTGTGTGTCACATTTATATAAAATTTGATGAAAAAAATATTTTTTTTAGAGATAGTATGGTGTAAATGAGATTTATGAAAAGGAATAGAAAGGAAGTGATGGGATAATTTGATTATATTAATATAAATTCAATATCAAATAAGTAAAAAAATGAAAGTGTTGTATTTATATTGACATTAACAAAAAATATATTACAATGAAATTGAAATAAAGAGAATAATATAAATTCATTATTAAATAATGAAAAAATAAAATATTATAATTAAATTAAAACGAACGAAATATGATTTATTGACTTAGTTGATCTTTGGAAAGGTGATGTACTAGACCTAAATCACTCGTAGTCACCTCCAATTCAAAGCCTATAAGTGTGTTATTATCATTTAAATGATAATTTTTTTCTCATGAAAGAAAATATGAAGATAATAAATGTCATGGATATAACTAATTACATTTTCGAATATATATATCATAAAAAAAATTATGAAGAATATGTAACACTAACTCTGTGAAATAAAACAATTTCAAAAAATATTTTTTTATGATATAAATCCATTAATATGGCTGATTTTAATAAATTTCCTAAAGCCTTAAATTTGCTATGAATATATAATCCTCAAAATATAACCTCAGATAAATCCAGATCTTATTTTGCTGTTAAGACTCCGATCGATAAATCAAATCTAATTGTTACTGGAATCTCATAAAATTCACAAAAACCAGAGAAAACAGAAAACACCGCAACATCTCTGTTTCCCCCAAATCCCTAATCTTCTCATCCCCAAGCTTCGATCAATCCCCTCTCAAATGCGTTGATGCATCTTTCAATTCTCGCAAAAGGGTTCCCAAAAATCAAAGAATCGTTCTTTGGTTCGTGATCAATCGATTCTGGGTCGGTTTCAATCGAATTAATTGGTGGGTCAATTTGGGTGTTAAAAGGGATTTGTTTGAAAGTGATATGAGCATTGATGGGGACTGTTGGTGGTGATAAAGGAGGAGGAGAAATGTCTGAATTGGTTGCACGCACAGGTCGTCTTCAACAGCGATATCAACATGGATGTCGCCTCGTTGCTGGGTGGGTATTATTGTATTCCGTACTCTTTTTCTTGTCTCTTTATATTTTCTTTATATTTTGAAGAAGGCTTTGATATTTCGAGACAGTGATGGGGTCGATGTATTTGATTTGTAATGATTCTGATTGTAATTTGGGGGTGGATTGGGAATTGTATTCGTTGTGTACTATGGTGTTTGATAACCCTTTTTGCTTTTGCTTTTTTGACCGCTTTTGTTATCAGAATATGTGATGTCTAATCCATGTATAGAATTTCTGGCTGCAAAGATTGATTGTTTTTCGTAGAATTTAAAGAGAGGAACTGTACCCTATCCATAAGGGTAGCACCTGGAGTGTCGTCTTTGTTTGTTCATGGGTAGAATTCGATTCGAGTTTGTGGAGTTTACGTGTCATTTGTTTAATGGTGTAAATTGCACAGTTCTTTTGGTTATGTTTTTGTTAGGCCTAGATGATGATGATTTTGATGTGGTGGTGGTGTTTGGTCGTGAAAATGACACAATTATTTTTGCTAAATCGCGTCATGTGATTCTTTTTTGCATCATCTATTGGCTCAAGGCTTGGGAGCCCTTGGCATGAAATATGAGGGGTTGTTTGCAGGATTTTCAAATCGGTGTCCCATTTTGTGTTCTATGTTCCATTTCTGTTGCACCCAGGATTATGTGTATTTGCAAGGTTGTTGCACAATATACATCCATGATGTTCTGATGTTCCTTTTTTGCATTGTATTGATGTTGGGTGGAAATAGTGCAGAAAAGAGACGTATATTTGTAGGTCCTTTGTTGGATTTGTCGAGTGTCAGGGTGAGATGTGTGAATTGTATTTTAACAAGTATCTCTCTTTTCCACAAAAGTTTTGGCGAAATTTTCCTTTATGATGAAGAGGTTTGACTTGCTTACTTCAGGACAAATCGGGGAACCGAGTATCGGTTTGCAACATGTGTGTCTGCACTCTGTGGTGTTGTTTTGTCGTTGGATACCATCTTGAGAATTTGGTCTTGGTCTGTTGTTGCTTTTTTGCATGTAAGAAGAAATTGAAATGATTATAGTACAAAGCCTAGTGTTATTTAAGGAATTTTAACCGCTTCCTGCTCTTTGTTGTTCTCTGTGGTATTACAGCTTTTTTTAACCTATATTGGATGCACAAGATTCCATTTCAGAGTACTCTGTACCACTACCATACATGACATCTGGAGAGAAAGCCCGGTCCGTATATCTAGTGAAGTCTAGGATCTTATCTTTTGCCTTATTATAAGATCCTGGCCCTTTGTATTGGCTGATCTCTCACCTGCTTAAGTTCTGTTCCTTTATTGGTATATCATTCTTCACTCGGTCATGTATTAGATTCGTGACAGGTTCTAGAGTTACTACAATTGTGTTTTGTTCCCACAGTGATGAATATCTCTCAATTTTAACTCTATAATTTATCTTCAGGTGTATCCCTTTTAGATATAGAAGTTCCTTGGAACGTGATGGATCCACGGATGATAAGGTGGTGGAGGTACTGATGATCAATTCTAACAGTGGGCGTGGTCTTCTGTTTCCAAAGGTGAATATATCGTGTATCCTTCAAACACACCGTTATGTCCTGTAGTATTCTGCTATGCTGGTATGTGAATCACTCGACTCTTTAATGGTTGAGTTGTGCCTATCCCTTTGTTGTCTGTGTTTGTGAAATTGTTGGAACTAACCCTTCGAGTTTGTATACCATCCTTCGTTTAATGTCAGAACTATGTAGTTTATTGAAGGGAGGAAATGAATCTATGGGGTTCATTGAGAGACAAAAATGGATGTTTTTAGCACACGGTTAAACTTTGCATTATGTTAATTAACTTAACTTTTCATATAGCTGCCCAGAACCTGAAATACTGCTTAATTTGAATAGGGATCATTACGTTCTAATGAATACTGATTCATTTATTTTGAGAACTTATGAAGCAAAAGGATATCCAACAGTTAACGAATTATACTGAATTCGATGTCGTTATAAATTTTAGCTGCGATGGAGGAGCTTTCTCTACACCATTTCTATGTATTCTGTACTCTTGCGCAGAGATCCACAACCTCATTGTGACTTGCAAATATTGTTGTCAAGGTGATTTATGATCTTTACTGCTAACTTTGTTGAGATCAAGGCCATCTAGTCGTAAAGCTCCAGAACAGCCTAGACCTTTACCTAGCTTAAATGGGAGCTTTAGGTGTAAAGTATCCCAAACTTTCCTGGTTTGTCCTTGATGAAGGGGTCGCTAAGGGTAATTAAAAACAAGATATGGAAGACTTGATGTGAGTTCAAACCTGATATTGTGATGTTGGTTTGAAGCTTTAAAGGAGCTCTAAGTCTCATATAATTTCTCTGTGTATTCTAGACTCATTTTGAGTTAACTGTGGCCCATCACGTTCCATAATCCATGTTAATCTTTAGAATTGTGGTATGTTATTTCATCATACGACTATATTGGTCTTGATTTTAAGTTGGTTGATACTGAGTGGTTATTGTTCAGTACTCTCCAGTTATAGAAGTCTGTTGATATTCTCCGTCGGTTATTTTTTTCAGCTCCTTTTTGTTAATACTAGAGGGAACACTTTGCAGTTGAACTAATACTAAGAAAGCAAACTATGCTCTTGAATTAAGTACTGCTTCATTATGTGCCTGAAAACTTTCAGTTATCTCAGTGATGGGGCATTCGATGAAATTTTGCGTTGCTCTTTCCTATTGCTGTAGGGATCAACGTAGTATCTTTTATATTAGCCATAATTTTTCTGGTTGAAAATACCTAGTGGTGTAACTTACACTCTCAGTAGCAGTCAACACATTAGATGTTTTGAAACTTTTAATATAGACCCATGTTTAGTTACGAGTCTTACGACACTGCATTCTACGTTGTGTCTAGGGAACTAATTCTAAAGCATTTTTGTGCTGATCATATCTGTGTACTCGTGGTTTTTTTCCCCTCTCGAATTAGGGTGGTTGGGAAAATGATGAAACTGTCAAGGAGGCGGCCATACGTGAAGCCATCGAAGAAGCTGGGGTTAAAGGCGAAATAATGGTGAGAAAGTAGTGGTTCATCAGTGCATTTGTAAATTTTAGCTTTGAGTGATATGATTTGTTGCAACCTAGGAGTGATCCTGTGAATTGCTTCAATTGAAGTCATAACATGTTCATACTGCTCTTTATTTGGTGGAATGATAATAACGATTTGTACCATCTTATCGTCGCAGGGTGAGTTAGGCTGCTACAACTTCAAGAGCAAGACCCTACAAGATGAGCATTGCCCAGAAGGACTATGCAAGGCGGAGATGTTCGCATTGCTCGTGAAGGAAGAACTCCGATCCTGGCCAGAGCAAAGTACGCGACAAAGAACCTGGTTAACCGTCCCTGAAGCTTTAAACAACTGTCGACACGAGTGGATGCACAGGGCCCTCGAAGAAGGCTTCATAAAGTGGCATGCAAATTTTGTGTCGGAATCAGCTAATCGGGAGGGAAGAGGGGTTTCATCCTCGCCGGAGTCTCCATCTGCGTAGTCCCTGCACAGCACGATATCCTGGTAGTTTTTGCGAGACGATTCGACTATGAAAGCTGATGTTGGTCCTCCTTTTTTCTGGGTCCAGTTTTTTCTTTTTAGGCATTCAAAAGCTGGTTCTGATGATACTGGAATTTTTTAGAGTTCGTAGAGAAATTGCTTCCTTTTTCCTTAGATATGGTTAATGGTAGTGGCTTTTTTTACTCTTAATTGTGAAAAATTTCTTTGATTGTTCTGTTCTGGTTATAATCATGATTCATGACTCTGAATTGCCATCCTGTTGCTTATTGTTGAGGATTTATGCGGTCACCGATTGGTTGCAGTCGTTGCAGCACCAATGCACGACATGCACCCTCATAATCCATTTGTCTAGGCTTTTATATTGACGACGATCTTAATTCAAGTGTCGGTCAGGCTCTAGGGGCGATTGGTTTTGGCATCCATGGTTTCTACTCTCCAATGCATGAATCATCATATGTTAAATTTGCAAATGCATGAATGCGAGGACAATTCGCAAGTGCATGAACAATACGTGATGGATGTAATGCATGAGTTGGATGGCGAATGCTGCTTTATATAGCCAGGATAAGATACATACATGATCGAAGGACAATGCATGAAATGCATGAACTAACCGAAGGACACTGCCAAAACTGATACTTGTTCGTTGCATTCAGTCTGGAGATATCAGAATCTGTTGCTAGTCAAGAGGAATCATCTCAATAATAAAGGGGCAATTAATTCCTCTAATCAAATGATCATAGGTTTGATATTGTTAGTGATCTATCCAAGATATGAAAAGATATATTCTTTTTCAATAGAAGGATATGAAAGATTTTTGTCATGAAAGATATAGACTTCCTTTAATTATGTTAGATTATTTATTATCTTATTTAGGTAATTTTTATAAAATAAATTTTAGGAAGAACGCTATATATATATCTTGAACGTGGTCTAGGTTTTGAGGTGATTTTTCATCGAGGGTTTGGCGGCCAAGAATAGTGAGAGTGGGAGACATGAGTAGGAGAAGAATAGTAATAAGGTGATTTATAATTTTATTTCTTTCGACTACATTCTTTTTCGATTAGGTGTTCTCTTGTATTCCCGAATGTTGGTTTTAATGACAGTGGAATCTTGGTCGTGACATATTCGTGGCGTTCTTTTATTCTTTGATATTCTACTGCATATTCGTACTTGGTGGTGGTTGGCATTATTGTTTCTTGATCTCGTTCGTTCCGATCTTTGGTGTTACAGGTTCTTTTCGAAGAGATTGTTCTTGACAACGAACTGGTTCTGTTACGAAAATCGGCTCTTCAATTGATTCCGTTATGCAATTTTGTTCGTTATTCCGCTGATTACATCCTCAATCCCAACAAAAATGGTATCAGAGCCTTGTTTGCTTGGACGATGGAGACCAACACAAGCAGGATGGTTATCCTCAATGGGTCGAACTATCATCTATGGAGATCGAAGATGAAAGACTTGTTGTATCTGAAGAAACTTCATCTGCCCGTGTTTGATAAGACGAAACCCAAAGATAAGGCTGACGAAGATTGGAGCTTTGAGCATCAGCAGGTATGTTATGGAGGAGACCGATGCGCATATCTTGTGGACCAAGCTACAGGAGTTATATACAAGAAATATTGGGAATAGCAAGTTGTTATGACCTCGATATCAAGATGGTACACCGATGTCGGATCACTTGAATTCCTTTTAAGGAATCTTCAATTAGATGACCTCGATGGGAATCAAACTTGATGACGAGATTGAAAGTCTATGACTTGTGAATACACTTCTAGATTATTGAAAAACGTTCCGAACAACACTATTTACTTCAACGAAAGACGACGTTATCTTGATGGAGATTGTCAAGAATGGTGTGTTGAATGAAGAGATGAGGAGGAAGACTCAGGCTGTTTTTTATACGTCTTCGGATGCTCTTGTTGTCGACATACCGAAAGAAGCATGACACGAGGTGAACATAAAGGTAGAGAAAAATACAATGGTAAATCTAAGGATAGATTTGTTAATATGGAGTGCGACTACTGCCATGAGATAGGACATACGAAGAGATTCTGTTGAATGATGAAAAAGGATAGCAAGATGAAGGGGAAAAAGATAGAAGAATCGGCTTTTGACGAGAGTCGGCTCACGACTGTTCAGGATGTGTTTCTTCCACTTCATGACGAGGATGTGATGATTGCTTCAAAATGATCAGTTCCTAGGGTGATCAACAGTAGAGCATCAATGCATGCTACTTCTCGAAGGGACTTCTTCAAGTCATACACGACAGAGATTATGGTTCTGTCAAGATGCGCGATGATGGTGTAGCTGGAGCGGTTGAAATCGGACATATTCACTTGAAGATGGATAATGGTATTTTGCTTGTTCTCAATCAAGCATATTCCTAGTATTTCTTGAATCTGATTTTCACAAGTAAGCTTGATGTTGATTTCCTATCTTGGATTGAGGGGGAGATGTGTTGGTGATCCATTCAAGATGTGAGGAGATATATTATTTCTCAACAGAAAGATATGAAAGGTATCTAATATCTTGAAAGATATTAGATTTTCTTTAATTATATTTGATTATTTAATATCTTATTTAGTTAATCTTTGAAAACTACCTCTTAGGAAAAACGTTATATATATATACTTTGAATGTGGTCTAGGTTTCGAAGTAGTTTTTCATTGAGGGTTTGGTGGCCAAGAATAGTGAGAGAGAGAGTAGGAGAAAAACAAGAGAAAGATTTGTGATTTTATTCCATTCGATTAGATTCTTTATCTATTATGTGTTCTCTTGTATTTTCAAATGTTGGTTTTAATGATATATAGTGAAATTTTGGTCGTGACATATTCGTGGTATTTTTTTATTTCTTGATATTCTACTACAAATTCGTGCTTGGTGCTAGTTGGTGTTGTTGTTTCTTGGTCTTGGTGCTAGTTGGTGTTGTTGTTTCTTGGTCTCGTTTGTTCCGTGGTCTCGTTTGTTCCGATATTTGATATTGAAGGTTCTGTTCGAAGAGACGGTTCTTGATGACAAATTGGTTCTGTTACGAGAATCGGCTCTTCAATTGATTTCGTTATGTAAATTTGTTCATTATTCAGTTGATTATCGTTTTTAATCCTAACAGATATGACCTGATTTTTGTGGTATTATGTGGATCCGTTGTTCACACAATATCAAATTGCTCGTGCGTGGCTTTTGCAGTCGTCATATAATGATGCTCGATCAATGATGTTCTATATCCTCATCATTTTTCTAGATGATATGGAAATTTAATGCTCGTGGAAAAAACGGAGAGGGCAAAAGAAATATCCACAAGATGCAATGATTATGTTCATAATCCACGTGGCAACTTGGTACCTTGACGGACACTTGAAAGACTGAGGCCGACACATCTCGTTTTCTATACGGGTTATGGGGACAAAAGCAGAAGGGGCTGAACATAGACTTTCCCAACATGAGACAATTTTTAAAATACTGAAGTATTTTTGTTTCGAAATATAATCAATATTGAAAAATATATGTTTAATTATTTTATAATTTAATAAAAAAAGAATATTTTTTAATGATATAAAGATTTATGATGATAGGTGAGAAAAATGAAATATATTATAATAGATAATGATTATTTTGATATTTTTATAATAAAAGTTTATCCAAAAAAATAAAAATACATTTTATAATTTAAGACAATTCGAATAGACAAATTATGTCTATATTTCGGAACAGATAGAGTATATTACTTTTTTCGATCCACAATAAATGTAACAATTTGATTAGTGGATTTTTCAAGGCGAATTTTGATTGGCACGACATTACGATTAAATATTATTTTATATATATTTATAGTGAAACGTTCATCATAGTTTAAATTATGTATACAAAGAAGGCTGTGAACCTATTGAATAACGTCATTTTAAAAATGTTATGTTTGGGAGGGAAAACTTGCTTATCTTAAATCCATATTGAATGTGAAACCTGTGTGTCAAACTGATCACAAAATATACTCAATACAAAAGTGTCATTGTTTTCATCGGGAAGACGTTAATGAGCGTAAACATGAATTGGTAACAAATTCAAGTCGCAGTAGAAATACCTCATACTGCGTGATATAGAAAGCCTATCATGCTTTATCACTAGCTATCAATGGTCAAAGAAATATCTGACATTTGATTTTTGAGTTTAATGTGGGAGATGATATTAACCGATCATAAAATGTGACCCAATTATGTGTTTTGACTAGTACTTGTTTACAATTGCATACTTATATACTGTTAGTTCTTGCACACGTAGATTTAAATAGTATAAGGTAGATGATTCAACTTGCCTCGTACACCAGTGATAATCATGCTTCCTCGACCTCAACCGATAACATAAGCATGAATCTCGAAATTAAATCCATCATACATGCAATTTCTCTGGAGAGTATTAAGAGCACCTCCCGAGTGTAAATAAACCAACTTTAAGTAATAAAAATTTCACTTGATTTTGACAACCAATCAAAACCCAGGATAAAGAAAGATGCGCATCTCGGGAATATATTATGAATTTCTCAATCCCCAATTACAGACAATTCAAGTCAAATTACATAAAAATTTACAAACCTCACATCGTAGAAATTCCACATATAATTTTACAAATGGCCCTCACGCACCTTTTAACTTCATCAAGGGTTAACCCAAAAGCTAGACGCTCCCAATATCATCAAATATAATCTGATTCTCATGATCGTCAACATTCACGAACAACTCATCATCACCGGTGCCTGAATCTGACCTCACCAAGGGATCAGCCTCAAAACTTTGAACATCATCCACATTCAACTCCTCTATGGTTCCAACATTACCCTTCATCGTGCCTTTCTTAAACTGTCTTCTGTCAGTTAAGATAGGACTATGTACATCTTTCTCTGATACAAACAGTTCTGAACTTGAACGGAAGCTTTTAGAACTGGATAAGTCGACGTTGTTGTTCCTCATTGTTTGGCTCTCATCAAAGACAAAAACATGCCTCTCAGAATCCTGATCAGTTAATTCTTGAACAAGGGTTCTGAAATCTGAAACACTTGTCTCAAATTTCACTGGGCTTGATAAATCAACAACTTTTGGTTCGCCAATGGTATAATTTCTCTTTGATTTTGGGCTTTTTGGTGACTTCCCATTTTGTTTTTTCGGTGGTTTTTCCATTTCAAAACAAAGGTTTTGGGAGCTTAAGAGATTGCAAAACTTGTTGGGTTTTGGATTTGGGTTTTTATGGAGTGGTGAGAGTGAGAGTCAGTGTGAGAGTGAATTTATTTAGGTTTGTGTTTGGAGAGTAGCAAAGTGTACAACAACAAATCAAACATTTATCTCATCAAATGGGATCGACTACATGAATACGACGACGTCATTCTAATCTGTCATGCACAGTAACAAGAGTGTGTGAAGAGGAAAATGAAGTGCATTTAATGTGAGTGAGATGTTTGCAAGGATAGTTGACATCAACATGCATCCAATGAGTTACGTCAAGCAAAAGATAAAGATTAGACTTGTTCGGTCTATTATTTTTACAATATTTTTTTTATTTATTATTCAATATTTAATTTAAGATGTTTCGTTATTCATTTAAATGATATGATTTTAATTTTATTTTTAGTCATGATTATAATACATAACATATTTAATCGTTAATTTTTTATAATATTTTTTAAAAAATAACGTTTGATCGTCCCGTATATCGATCAAAGATTATCTTATTTAGGTTTTGGATTTGGGTTTTTATGGAGTGGTGAGAGGGAGAGTCAGTGTGAGAGTGAATTTATTTAGGTTTGTGTTTGGAGAGTAGCAAAGTGTACAACAACAAATCAAACATTTATCTCATCAAATGGGATCGACTACATGAATACGACGACGTCATTCTAATCTGTCATGCACAGTAACAAGAGTGTGTGAAGAGGAAAATGAAGTGCATTTAATGTGAGTGAGATGTTTGCAAGGATAGTTGACATCAACATGCATCCAATGAGTTACGTCAAGCAAAAGATAAAGATTAGACTTGTTCGGTCTATTATTTTTACAATATTTTTTTTATTTATTATTCAATATTTAATTTAAGATGTTTCGTTATTCATTTAAATGATATGATTTTAATTTTATTTTTAGTCATGATTATAATACATAACATATTTAATCGTTAATGTTTTATAATATTTTTTTAAAAATAACGTTTGATTGTCCCGTATATCGATCAAAGATTATCTTATTTTTCGGCAAAAAAAAATTACAATCTTTTTGAAACGAAGATCATAATTACTATCTCATCCGTCTTAATTAAATAAAATATTTTGACACGATACGAGAATTTTTTAGTTATTCGAATACTTGAGAAATTCTTTAGTGGAGATATGAGTTCGACTACTTAAGAAAATCCACAAAGGGGTTGTTATCTAAGAATCAGATGGGTCGATGTCCCGCCGCTGGATATATTATAGGCCCAACATGCATTTCGCTTGGAGAAAAAAGGGGCTTCCTTCCATGGGCCTAAACCCGGCCCATTTGAATATTGTCTTCATACGGAGTTCGAAAATTGCGATAAATCTGGATTCTGGACATGATGAAGTCTTGTCCATAGTTATCAGACTGGGTTGGGTGATCGATTAGGCTGGTTACCGAACATTATTTATCGACACTTTTTCGACATATTGATTTTTTGATTATATAATTTATAATTTGAACAGTTTTGTTTTTTATATTAACATTAAGACAGAATAATGAATTACGGTGTAGCATGAGATCGAAGTATACAAATTAAATTATTATCAATATTTCACGATAATTTTATCAAAAATAATATTTGGTCGTTGCACAACGCGAGCCAAAATACACATTAGCATGTGCTCATAGTTAAGCTGTTGCATCCATATTGTGAGGGAGGGAGTATTAGTCTCTTTATATTTATATTATTTTTTATTAAAAAATTATTTCCATATCTTATATGAGTAGAAGTTTAAATAATATATTTATACAAAAATTTTTAATCTTTTTATATTTTTATAATTTTCTTACATCCAATCAATCGGTTGAGCATCCAAAGTTTTTACTCAAATTTGATCGATTTAAGCCTAATTTGACTGAAAAAATTATGGAACCGCTTTTTCAATTGAAGAGGTATTGGGAAATCGGTCCACGGTTCAACTAGTTGAACCTAAAAGATCGGTTTTACTTCTTCTGTTCCATATCTATTTAAACACTTTCTTATTTGTGTCGTTTCAAAATATTAAAACTTTTCTTTTCTTTTGGAAATATGTTTTCATAAAAAAATATCAAAACTTTCTCATTTGATTCAATAAACCGGAGCCTTTTCCGCAACCCGTTGCTCTAAAGCCCTTTTATCAACCCAGGAACAATCATTTGTCGTACAAACAATTACGTTTTCTTATGAGACTGACGGAATACTTACTGATCTTAAATCCATATTGAATGTGAAATAATAAATGACCCAAACACACAAAAATTCAAAACTATTCACAAAAAGATATACACGGAAATAAAATTTTCAAACATACAATTTGATTCACTTCCCCTATCTCTTCCTCCTTCTCCTCCACCTTTGTCGTCGATCCACCACACCACGTCGCCATGACCATCTCCACCTCTTCCTCTATCCTCTCCCCTCTTCACCGCCCTTGGAACCACCACGAAAACCTCTCTTCCGCCATCGTCAAGTCCTTCCATGATGAAATACCCGTCGCCATCGTTATCTCTGAAGGTCCTCCGTCCCCGTTGGCCATCCCTTCGTTATATTGGTCGGATCGGAGGCGGATGTCTATAGAGCCAAGGGAAAAACCCAAATCGATCACTGTTGAGGCTGTGAATTTGGCTCCTCCAACAACAACGAAAATCGAGGCGTTGACGAAAACGGTGGAGACAGTGGTTGCTGCGCTCATGGAGTGGAAGAGTGGTGTTGTGGTGATTGTGATGTCGTTTGCAAAAAAATTGTGCTTGTGGTAGAAAAATAGGGCGGTGTCGCTCTCTTGGATTCATAAAACAATGTGTTAGTCTTCTTGTATATTTGTTTGTGTAGCAAATTTGGTCAACGATTTCTATTGTTGCTGTGTTTTTTTTTTTTTTTGTTTTGTTCTGTTGTTCTGTTTTGGACTTGTATTGCTATCCTGTTTTGTTTTTGTACTACCGTTTTGTTTTGGTTTTGTATTGCTTCTCGGTTTTGTTTTTATACTGTAACCCTGTTTTGATCTTGTTTTGTCGCTCTTTTTTTAGTTATGTCGCTTTGTTTTGATCTTGTATGTTGTTCTGTTTTATTCTTGTTCTGCCGCTCTATTTTAGTCTTGTATTGTCGCTTTGTTTTTTTTTTTTTTTTTTGCAGTTGTATTTTTGTCTTGTACTGTTGTTCTGCTTCATTTTGTTCATGCGCTCTATTTTGATTTTGTTTTGACGCTCTGTTTCATAGTACGGCAAAGATTCCGACGACATGATTAGATTTCGACGAAGATTATGGCTACGTGGTCGAATTACGACGAAGGTTCCGACAACGTGGGACGATAGTAAGGGTTGGAGTGGAGGTGAGGATAAAGTTAGGCATTAGATAAGATGGATGAATTATAGTTCTTTGAAATTATTTTTTCTTGTGTATGTATTTGTAATTATTATTAAAGAAGTGTATTTTTTGGTAATTCACCAATGTGAAACTTGTGTGTCAAACCAATCACAAAATTTACTCAGTACAAAAGTATCCTTATTTCGATCAAGATTCAAGCGTTGTATTTATAGGTACTAAAATCGTGCCAATCCAATGAGTTATAGGTCCAAAGTGTATCCCAACATCACAAAGTCACTTACTTATGAGAAAGGGACAAATGACAAAAAGTGAGTTGGGGCCATCTGGTCAATGTGATCATGCCGTGTGTATGATAAAAGGGGATAAATTTTCTTATTATAAATACCTATTCATCAAAAAAAAAAAGATAACTTCTCTGAACTTTACTCTTCAGTCATTTATTGGGACTTTTCATAAAACCCTCTCACTTAAGAATCGGAGACGATCCTCGAGGAAAACTCCTCATGCCCAACTAACCAATTTTCCGTTTCCGTTTTCGTTTCTGGTGTGATTGTGTAATATCCCAAAAAATTTCATTATTTAAATATATGTAAAATACGTATATAAAGTCGTTATTTAAATATACATAAAGTACGTATATAATTTCGTTATTTTTAAATATTTGTAAAGTATATATATTATGAACACACGAATAAATAAAACGAACGAGTAACGTTATAACGTGCAAATAAAGATAACGAACCAGTAATGTTATAACGTTAAAAAAGTTACTCGTTAGGGCCAATGATTTTAATCCCTGAAATTTTTGATTGTTAAATGGGATATGATATTATTATTTTTGGGATAATTAAATTGACACAAATTAATTTTTGGGAGATCAATATTATGTTAATTTTCTCATGTTCAACTCCGTGTCTAATCGTAACTATCCAACACGTCTCTACTCTCGCAATATTAGATTAGGATAACACGGGTTCAATTCAAAGGAAACTTCTACTCTCAATCCAAAAAGTGCCACCAAAGTTTTCGCATTGGCTTGATCATAATATTTCATCCTCTATAAATAGTTGGAGAAGCAAGAGCTACGAATATCCAATCCAACATCATATTCTTTTCTTCATTGTTTGTTATACAACCCAGAACAAACCAAGCAAATAATATTTTTACAAGATGGGTAAGGTGCAGACTCAAGAGAATGTTTCCGGCATCGCAGCGCCGCCTCCAGGTTACCCAAAGGAGAATTCTACTATGACGGTCGAGAAGAAGAAGAAGAGTTGGTTCCAGTTGTTCCGGTTGTTCCGGTCTAACAAGAGCAGGGGAGATGGATGTGCTGAAGGATGGTAATTAACTTGATCACAACACTTTCCTAATTGATTAAGATTTTTTAAGTATGATAGGTATAAAGTCTGTGATCTCATATATATTGAAAATGAATAACCGTAAAGTTTTATATAGTTCGGCTTTAAAGTGATACCAAATCTGATTTTTTGTTGTGTTTTGATTTTGCAGCTTGGCAGGATTGTGCTGCTGCTTTGTGTGTGAAGAATGTTGCTAATTCTAAAATCACAGATTATGCTGAATAAATCCATTATTTGTTGACAGTTTTCAATTTGATAGTGTTTTTGTTGCTTTGATATTACTATGATTTGTGTTGAACTATAGTATTGACAGACAGCTAGTCCAGCTCTGATTTTATAAGTATAATGTAAACTTAGTAAGTATTTTCTTGTAATTGTGGATTTATGAATTCAGTATTTCGTGCCTGTCTATTTGTTCAATTCTAAATTATATTCGATCAGCAACAACATTGTCAAACTTTTGCTATTGGTATCTTTCAAAAAAAAAATTTTATACCAACCAATAGATATAATTTCCCAAGAAAAAATTTAAACAGATTGATAATGTTATATATATCAGTTTTCAGTCACAAAACGATACGAGATAACGATCTGATATCGAAGATTGATCGAAACGTTATAATAGATGAAAAAGAACGTGTCTTTATCATTGAAGTACGGTTTAGAATATGATTCCAAATTGAAATGTGATTTTTCCATGTCATCCAATGCCTTGTTTATATTGTAATTACCTAATACGCCTCTAAATAGACCATAAAGGCTGCAAAAAAGAAATTTCAGTGGAATCAAAGTACACCATAGACTGGTTGAAAGTCATTTGAGTGTTTGTGTTGCCTTTTTACTGAGGCCGTCTGCTGATCGCTTCACGACTTTAGTTGAAATAGTCATTTTGCTTTTTATATTATTGGTTTCAATCAAGTTTCTCTTGTGAAATCTTTATGAGGTAGGGTAAAAGTTTCAACAAAAGTTCACGTAGAATCTATGTACAGTACGAAGTGACATTATTACTGTAGATGAAAAAGGTGTAGTAAGAGTGAAATATCTCAAAAAAAAAAAAATGCTTAAATGGTTTGATAATACTATCTATATTAATAAGATGTATTTTTTTTTCGATAATCCATCATTTTATAACTATACAGTTAAACGTGCTTAACGTGAAGTAATGTTGGGATGGATGACCTCATAGGAAGTTTCTCAGGACGTGGAGTAATGTTGGGATGGGTGACCTCATAGGAAGTCTCCTAGGACGTGCGCGAGTGAGGTCAAAACGCACTGAAATGACTATTGTTGATTTGTTGAGCCAGTTAGCCTGTAAATCAATTCTTGATGACGACCCGAAAACTTCAAAAGAACAATTCTAAATAATTTCGTCAACTACAGAGTTTGAGAAAAAAGGACATGTTTATAAGACATAGATATACGGAAACTTATCCCTAAGCTTACGGTACACGGCTTATCATTAATTCAATTTCTCTTTATGGTTTGAGCATTGAGGCCCACTTGATAAGTTTAGAACAAGATTGATTGGGCTTTTGTACAAAGCCCAAAGCAATATTAAGCAACAATTCTGCTACTAACAAATTGGGCCACGCTGTTACCTTTTGTGTTCTAAAGCCCATCAAACCAATCCATATGATATAGGCAATGTCATACCATCGCATATGTTATTTATTTTTCTCACGTTATTATTCCAGGATTTGACAACATCGTGTCCAAAAATAGTGATCTAATTCCCAAGATATAGCTAGGAGAGAACCGATGTCATAAATTTATTTATTATAATATCGTATATGGGTTAGATAATCATCGCGAAGTACTAATTTGACAAATTCGATCTAGGAACTATGTTGTGTTCCTGGAGCATCTGCAATGAAGGTGTTATATGAATTACCAATGGTAAAGTATAAGCATTTTTTCACATTGTTTGCAATGCAATAGACAAAATTTTGTCATGCTGAATTTAGAAAATGCTAAAAATGATATGAAGTTTGACAATGTCATTTTTATCTCATATTCACCCACTTCGTCCTTTGTTTAAAAAAGAAACACAAAAGAAAGAGGAATTTGTTAAAAAAAACCCTAAAATATAACATGTATTATTCATTGCTAAATTATGATAATTTTACACCTATCAATTGTCAAAATACACATTGATTTTGCTAAATATAACATGCACCATTGTGAATGCTCTTAAGATTCGAACGATGTCCGATATGATCAATTCAAAGTACGAGAGTGAGAATTTTCAAAAGTAAAGTACAATTCTGAGAAGACTATCCTCCGACGCATTTTAACATATGGAATCAAAGCCTGGTACTAGTCACGATCTTTTTTAACCTTGAGACGTGGATCATGGTGAGACGCTTCTTCCATGGGCCGCTACCCTTCATAAGTATGGTTCCTTCGCCACGCGACACCAAACCACTATTCACATTGTAACGACATAACAACAATATAGTTTGCATATATTTTGGTCCCAACTTGGTCAAAACCCCTAGCTTGCAAGAGTACACAACATTCATTAGAATGAGTTGTGCTGCAGCCAAACAGCAACTTATAATTCAACACACATGTTCCCCAATTAGTTGATACCTTTGATAAGGCGACACTGTTTCATGCATGGTAAATTATGGTACTTCTATATATGTTGTTACGCAAAGTCGCAAAAACACATATGCATTTGACCCATCTTCATCAATATATGACAAATAATAATGGGGCCATCAGATATTAAAATCATATCAATAATTTGATCATTTTTGTCTATATTTGGGGATACAGAAAAAGGTCTCGACTTTCCCCTACATCCATTTATTTTATTGTTGAAATAGTTTGCTTGAAGAGCAGTTGCATAGTGCCTCAAGTTACAATAATTACAACTCCTATGCATATTCATTGATCTTTAATTTTGCAATTCTTGTTACAAAGTCGATCGAGATTCACCGAAGGCAGAACCATAATCGGTCCTGGGGAAAACGCCTAGTGCTACAATATCAATATCGATCACCTGATAAACCATGAAAAGACTATAGATAAAAAGAAAAAAAAACTCTCTCTTATCCGACTAATCTTTTAAGGGTTTGACTCTCATCTGAAATTGGGCCCCTAACATTTGGCAAGTAAAAATGTCATGTGGTGACCAAGTTACTTATTGAAAATGATGCTGGAAAAGCATCTCATATTTGTCCACGAGCACATCAATTTTATCTCTTGAATTTATTTTTCACTCGAGCAAAAAGAGAATATCACAGATCAAATCTTATCAAAAGGTGAAAATAATAATACTAAATCGGGTTCAAGTAAAAAAGCGAACCAGAGACATCAAATGAAAGTGACAATTTCCTTATTCTAATTTGACACAAGTGGCTACATGTATGCAAATGTCAACTTCTTGCACTTTAGAAGCGCCATTTTTCAATGTGAGTTTTGACTGAAAAGTAAAATTATGCTACCATTACTACACAATAAAATGTTCTTGCCTACACAAAAGCACTATATTTCCTACACTAATGGCATTAGGGAACTATTCTTCTTATTTCGCTTTTGTCCTTTGAGGTATATAGACTGGTGTAACATTGGATTCTACAGGTTCAATATGTAACAAGTTGATGAATATATAGTGCACGAGATTTTAACAATTAGAGGGACCATTGCGTACCAATATATATATAGTTCCGACCACGTACATTCTTCAATTCCTTTTCTGCGGTAACCAAGTTGTTTGAATAGAAGTCGACTATTCACTATTTATCTCAAAAGTTTGTTACTATTCTTGATATGGGAAACATAACAAATAAGGATTGCTATAACGTTTTGGGATCGCATGATCACACAAAAAATTGCAGTGTTGAACATCATTTACCAATGTGAGCTAGCTAGGATACACTATGATAAATGTTGAGCCAAGACAAAAAATAGAAGGCCCTTAACCACTTGTAGGGCATATCACTAAGTCACAAATATGTCTAATCGAATCAAGAGAATACAACACGCTATGTGATATGTTATTAGAAATATCATATAGGCTTGAAAAGAATGGCCAATGCTTTGTGGGTCAATGCCAAGCCAACCAATATCAAGTCAGTCAACACTCTCATACAAAAACAAGATTTAGAGAGCAACAACTCTTCGAGATTCTGGTTGTCTCATATACTTCACTTCACCCTTTCATCAAAAGGACCTAGCTATTCTATCTAATTCACCCCGTTCTTCCTCATCTTGTATGAATGAGTTCCAAAATGCAAAACCCTAATTCCTCATAGAACTTCATGCCATGGGGACCAATTAGGCACAATGACCAAAAGGCCCATTCTTCACCAAGACAGGCCACTTAAACATATATTTCAAAGACTTGATCCATTCATCAACAACGTTCAATCAAACAAAATGCAACTATGATAATCCTAATGGTTTCAAATCTGGATCCGTTTTTAAATTCCTACAATAAATGAAAGTTTTTTTAGGATGTAATTATCTATTTTTGGAACGAGCCTCGGGAAAGGAAAGAAAAGAACATATCCATATGATCCCGCAAACTGCAGGGCATAAGGAGGACATCCTGTAAGATAGGATGATGGACGCATAATTTATATAGACAGGTTTTTTTCGGATGTCCTCAAATATCGAATCTTTGACCTCACAGATAGAAAAATAACGGCATAAAAGGAGCAAAGTAGTCCCAGCATTATTCTATCCATTCATAGGACTCGAACTCGAAGCCGAACTCTAGAGGAACCAATCTCCAAACCATTTGAACCAACCTGAGTTACTGCCAAAGTTTTTACGAATATGGACTGCTGACGTTCAAGATATGATGTCCATGGACAAACAGATCTACTCAAACTATGAGGATAACAAAAGCACCACATATTTAGACTTTTCAAAAAAAGCACCATATATTTTCTCTAGCAACATAACTAAATCTTGAAATATTTTTGCCAGCAAAAAAAATACTCTTGTAAACTAAACAAGAAGTGAAAACAACCAAGAATCCATTCCTTGATACAACAAACACTTGGTTTAGCAATCACGATAACACAAGATCCATGCAAGATCAAGAGTTTCAAAATTCATGAGAGTGATGATGATACATTGATGGATTGCCATGAGATGACCTCTGCCTGCCGCCACCGTCGTCGTCCCCCATTTGACCAGCTGGAGCTCCGGCCCCTAGGTTAAGATAAACCAATCTTGAATCAATATTCATGTTCAAGTTCCCCAAGTTGCCAACGCCGCCGCCGCCGCCACCACCACTGCTGCTTGTCGTACTACTATTATGATCCTCGCTCATAGATGTCACCGGAGGAGGAAACATTGCTGCGGCCGCCTGCTGAGCATTCCCTTCCTCCCTAGATATCACCATTGCTGCGGACTGAACAAGCTCGAGACATAACCTAAGTTTGTTAGGTTCAATATGAGTAAGTCCTCGTACCGCTCCCTTAAACAGAAAATCGGACGTCAGTGTCCTAAGCACGTCGAGGGGTGTGACCCCATCTAGGGTCCGTACATTAGGGTCGGCATGGTGGTCAAGGAGCACGGCCACCATGTCAGCTGACACCATCTCGGCTGCCAAGTGTAGCGGGGTCTTCCCGGCTGGCCCTGCCGGATAGTTAACATCAGCCGCCCCTAGCTCGAGTAACGCTTTGACCACCTCACGTGTACAGTTTTGTACAGCATAATGTAACGCCAATGCGTCATCTAGGTTAAGCCCTTCTCCCATCACCATGAGCTTAACAAGTTCAACATCCGATGAGTCAAGGGCCCGCCTCATTCGTTGAATGTGGTGGTCTTTGAGCTCTGCTGCAGCAGCCATGCTGAGGTCGACATGGTGGTGGTGGTGGTGGTGGTGTGGCATGAGGGAGCGACGAGCGAGGGAGGACTTGAGACGGATCTCCTCGATCTTGGCAACTACGTCGAGGGGGAGGTGCTTGGCTAGGACTTCTGGTGGGAGTCCTGATTTGGCCACTAGGTGTGAGCAGGTGGCCCAGAGCTGGTGCATTTCTTGCTTCCTTGAGGCTATCAGGACTTTCATCACATCTTCTATTGAGGCCTTTTCCACCATGCTTGCCAATTCTTTCTACATGGAAAAATGCATAATAAATTTTATAAATGTTATAAGAGCAAGTGTCATAGAAAGATCACGAGTTCAAATACAACTACACCATATACGATAGAAACCATGTCAATAATATCAGTCATTATTGTCCATTCAGACTCATATATGACACATTCTTTCGTGTGATCGATTTATCGATGAAACATGTAAAGGAAACAAGCGCCTCATAAATAACGGAAGCTCCATAATTTGATAGGGAGTTGATTCCTTGATGTGCAGGAAGGGATCAAAATCAAAATCAGTTGTCTTCCAAGGTTAGTTAATACCATGATAGTGCTACACGTTTCAATAACATAGTTGCACAGTATGTAGCAGATGGAGCATTTGCTCATTTCCATTTAATGAAACATACAGCTCATATATAACTCTTCAAAGTAATATAATATACAATACAATCTAACAAGCAAGGGGATCATTATATATGCCAATAGTTCAAGAAACAAGTACGATGGATCATATGAAAGTTAATGCCTAGACAAAATTATCTTGTAGCGTATTCAAGAGATTCATCTTGGCATTAGCTAATTAAAAAAAATAGCCGAATTCGATCAAATTCATACATTCATCCAGCATACTGAATCAAATGCATCAACCATACACTCTAGTTTAGGTTTAATATCATTCTAGTTCATTGCTCTCGTTCGGGATGAAACCATATGGCGAAAAATGCTGAATTCAAAGTCGAACATTTTGAGATATAACATGATATTTGATTGGATGATGTCAGCTTGTGAGCCATTGTAGCAATGGAAGGAGAGACTTAGATAACAGTGATATGTGGCTATAATGGGATGATGCTAACTTTTCTTGCCAAGTGAAATTCGAATCTAAGAGAGGTAACAAACAAATGTTTTGTCATGAAAAGACTTGACGAAATCATAAGACACACCTTACAAGGTGCTTTGAGTGCATGCCAAACACACTCACACAAATCCACAAGACACTTACCCAATTCAAGAAATTCATGAATTCAAATGGACAATATATAGAAGAAGAATATCGGCTGGTTCTACTTTCTTTCGCACGGATTCAAATAAGTAATATGATCAAATCAAAATTTTGTGGTTTGAAGTAATAAAACTACTCTCAATTGTCATTCTAAAACTGAATTCTGATTGAATGATATCAATGGAACAAATCATACAGAATATGAGAGACCCATATTCTTATCCTTATATGGCTTGTGTATGCCAACATTATTTCGCATATTGAGTAGCAATTATACTGTGTGTATTGTTCATTTCTATGATACTTGTTTTTCCAAGTTAAAAGAGATCCAAGAAAGAGAATGGGCAAAGATTTTAATCATTGAAGGACATATATATGGATGAAAAGACTTGACATCAATCATGAGATATTTACCTTGAAAGTGCTTGAGTTCATGTTCAACACACACACACGCAGACAAAGAACCCATGGTCTTTTGCCCAATTCAAGAAACTGGCTAAAAGAAAGAGAAAACCCCCAAATCTTCAAGCTCCAAACTCACATACATAACCGTGAAACAACCAAACATTTCTATCCCATATACCAACATTAAAAAGAGATATCTCTAATCAATTCTACTCTAAACATCATCAACCTTTGCTTCACAAAACACTGGATAATATATATTAATATAGAGTAACATATCCAGATATATTAAAAAATCATTTTCTCATCTTTCAGAAAACAAAAATCCATAGTCAAAGCCATCAAAAATTCAGACAAGGATTATTCAATAAAATCAATCATTAACATATAATTCAACCAAACACTTATATGATCATCAAGCGGCTAGCTAGCTAACCTGAGTGAGCAACGCCAGCTGCTCAACACCGAACGATCTCGCCGCAGCGAGCGTATCAAGAGCAAGATCGACAGCCGACGAGCAATGCGTGTGCCAGCAGCCTCGATCCCCGCAATTCGGCCGCGGTTCGTGCTTAGGCGGCACCAAAGAAACCCTCCCACTATAAAGAAACTGTAACAACAACATGAACACCTCGTAACTCACAGAGTTCACTGGTATCACGGCAGTCGATCCTGATCCTCCTCCTCCAGCTCCCCCTGACCTTGGAGACCCGAGGCCCACATGGATCCTTCCCCCGGAGGATCCATGTGGGTCCCCTGCTCCGCCCGGGTCAGCTGGGGAGCAGAAGAATTTCCTGAAGAAGAGGCTGCGGGCCGCCAGGATGCAACGGTGAGCGTGAACCAAGCGTCCTTCCACGGAGAAGGTCACGTCGCTGAACGCCTGCCCGCTGAAGAGCAGATTCAGGTAGTCAAACGAGAGACTTTCGTCTTGGACCTGGCCGGAGCTCATGACGACGAAGAAGAAACTAGGGTTCTGATGAATATTTATTTAAATATAAGCAGTACGATGAGATCTGCGATCAACGATACAAGCTGGGGAGTCTGACGAGGAGATTTGTGTAGGGGTTTTTGATCGAAAGGGGATAGAAGTGAGAATATGGTGTAAGATTTGAGATGATTTGAGGGGAGGAAAGGGATGAAGAGGAAGGTAGAGAGAGATGTGTTTGGGAGCAAAGGAAGATTGGAAGAAGAATATATGGTGTAGGGGTTGTTTGTTTGTGGTCGGTATGAAAGGGATCAGAAGAGGCTTTACTAGAGGTGAAAATGGAGCAAGTTGTTAAAGACTAGAGTAACTCATAGTTCTACATCTTCTCCTGTGGTTTGTGGGGTAAAATTTGATTTGAGTTACGAAAATATCCATTTATGTATATATGTATTAGGAAACATCAATAATATGATTAAAAATATATATATAGATAATGATATTGTTGGATTTTATTAGATATAAGAACGAAACTCTTTCATACGATGAAATTGATAATAATTTTTATTTCCTTGAACTAAGAAATGCTAGCAAAATTTTATTTTTTTCATTTTATTGCATCTGCTCATAAAAGCTTCTTTCGTTGATGTATTCGGGATATTAAATTTTTGGGATCCTAACTCAAATCAATTGATAATTGATGGAATAACTCAATATGTACATATGCATTTGTTTGAGTGGAATAACCGTTCTCAATACTGTCTTGTTTAATCATCGTCCTCATGGCTTCTACTAAAATCAATTAGGATCAGAATAATGCGCATGATCCTAATCGGTTCCAGTATAAACATTAATGATAAACTTTATCCTCAATCAAAAACACGAGTCAAAACCTATATCCAATGAATCAAGTTACCAATCACAGACCCATAGAGTTTTCCCGAATAACGTGGGGCCGGATGCGTGGAAAAGTGTGCCGATAGGAAACCATGGAGAGTCGTGCCAAGCAAAGAGCAGAGCACTGGACTGGGAGTTTGAAAGCTGAGGGGTCGAAATCCAGAAATTTTGCAGGCAAGCGAGCCAGTGCACGTGAGACACGGCTCAGTGGCACGTGCCAGAACCCATGGACAACAAATAACACTGACGACTGAACAAACTGTAAAATTCCAGCAAAAATACAAAGACTTTGGCCTTTGGAATTATTACTACTACTATTAGTGAAGTCTCATGTGTCATCAAGCAAAAACTGATAGCCTTGTCCAGTCCAGTCCAATGTAAAAATTCCAGTGATATTTCACTATTTGCACCTTCTCCACTATAGGATGCGATATCGACTGATCCATAATATGGACAAACAATTAAGAAAGACAATGGAACGATCTTGACTATTATCAGATGTCTGATTGAACAATCCACTACAAAAGAAACATCTATTTACTATCGAAAAAATCGATCGTTAAATAGTAATTTCAGTCGTTAAATGATATTTGCGATCGATTTTCGATCGTTGAAAACGGTTGTTAAAATGCTGATCGTTAAACATATTTGTGACCGAAAAAAAAATTCCCAAAACATTTTAACGACCAAATCAGTCGACAAATTAGCGACCGAAACGGTCACTTAAGCTTATTTCTAAAATACATTTTTTAGTGAACTAATTAACGATCGATTCGATCGCAAAGAACCTTATTACAAGCTCATAAAACTTGATTTGTTGTAATTCCCCGCAAGATATAAAATCTCACTCAAACTACGTCCAAATCACTCCAAACCCAACCATCTAACCTCCCATATCCATAACCCAACATCAACACATCAAATTACACAAAATCAACATGAAAAAAAAAATACAAAATGATATCAATTACTTATTAAATACAAAAATCGTATATCAAACAAAAAACGATCAGAAAACTACATAAAACTAAAGAAATCTTATAAATCTACATAGCCCTAAAACCCAAAGATCTGATCCGGAGGACATGAAGGTGACGATGACGATGGCGGTGGATCAAGTATCGTCTCAACGGCAATCAAAAACTCCTTTCCCGTACTGGGACATCATCTGGGCATCCTCTTCATCTCGACCTTCAAAGTTGTTACCTACTCCTTCAGCAAAAGTATCTCAGAGTGGTCGACAGATGCTCGTATTCTAATGGCCAAGAATCGCACCTCCTTGGAATAATACATCGAGGAAACCGATCCAAGACCATAGACGTACCTCTTTTTGCATCCGGCTGCATTAAGGTACGCCTGACTAGTGAAGGTGCGTCCCTGTTTCGGACTGAGCTGAGTCTCCTACTCCTGCGTGGCGAAAAACTCATTCACTGTCACAACGCGACGAGCTCTTTACTCTGCTAATACATACATACATACATATCAACAAAAAAAGAAAAAAATTAACCACAAAAATTATTTATATTAATATAAAAATTTTATAAATGAAATGTGAAAAGTTTAACTTACAGCCACTGCTCTTGCTCTGTCATCACAAAGCTTCATCTCTCACCCGATGTCGGCATAAGAGCTTTCTTCTTGTGGGGATACTCAAATATCTTTGCTTCATCAGGTATCTTCTTCAGCGTCTCAACCTAGGTTAAGGATTTTATTTTTATTAAACACATTAGACAACAAAAAAAATAGACATAAACTTTAAAAAAAAAAAAACTTGGTTGTTTTCTTTAAAAAAATAACTTACCAACTTCTTGGTCACATGGATCGTGGACACACTTCCTTGTGTGTGTTTTGTCTCCTTTTTGTTCCTGTTTTTGTTTGCCTGTTTCAATCGATCCTTGAACGTCTTTGAGTTCCACTTGATGTTTAACGCACCAAGCGAACCCTCGTCAACCCAAGCAAGAACACCCCCTTTCTGAATGATCTGACGGGCCTTGTACAGGATATCCTTCGTCCTTTTTTTCGTTGTCGCCTCCCTCTCAAACCCGATACGTTTCATCTATTTGGGTCTCCACCAATAAAAGTTCTACACACACATTTAAAAAAAAAATTATTCAATAAAAAATATAAAACACAAATTAAAAAACAGGAGGGAAAAAATTGAATGAAGTGTTATATTAACTCTAAAACATCAAAAATCGGGGGGGGGGGGGGGGTGGTGGGCGT
>JAOVYX010015467.1:0-27762 GCA_035668315.1 Drosera spatulata | reverse complement strand
ACCTTGTGTGAACTTGTACAGGACCGAGGATAGGTACAGGAGTTCGATGAGACCGAAGATGATGACGAACAGAGCAACTTTCCAAATGCTTGTCTTCCATATCATTAGCATTATAAGAGTGAGCATGGATGTCGTGATCACCATCACAACACACACCGCAATTCCTACACCATTAAACTCATGTTTAACCCACTGCATAGTCCGTAACCAATATGTAAGTACGACAACAATGATAAAATGAACTCACCATATGCATTTCCGAGCTTCGTTGTTGTTTTGAAGCCAAGAGTGATCAAGACACAAGCAATCATGAGAACATAGTTGATCTCCGGGATGTAGACCTGGCCTTCATACTTAGCCGACGTATGAACCACCTTCACTCTCGGGAAGCATCCGAGTGTGAGGGACTGAGAAATGATTGCATAAGTTGCAGATATCATAGCCTGGCTTGCGATGATCGCAGCAGCCACAGCAACAACAAACATAGGCCAATACACCTTATCTGAAAAAAAATTTAATCCTCTCATTATCAGGAAATTCATTTCATCTACCTCCTGTGGTCAGAGGATACATGGCTCGAAGAAATTAACTTACGTGGGATCGAAGCATAAAAGGTGTTCAGAACGTCCCCTGGGTGTTTGCTAAGGTATGCAGCCTGGCCACTGTATGCCAATAAAATAGCTGGAAGAACCATTGTTGAAAAGCTGATCTGAATTTGAGTTTCATCATCAGAACCACATGGTGAATTTGAATAATAACTGAACAAACTAAACTCGACATGTTTTTGGATTAAACTACAAAAGTTCTGCATTTTCGTTTTTCAGTTTTGATTTTGGCGCTCTCAACTCTAGTTTCAGCCTACTGATCTTCTACAAAGTTGCAACTGACCAATCGTCACCTTGACTTAACCAGGTTTTATCCCTTTTAACAGTCGGGTTTGGCAGTTTAGCAACTGATTCTTGTGATTGCAAATATAAAAAAAACCTCCTTATCTAGTGTGTGGGGAAAACATCCTGGATTCTGAAAATCTAACTGGAAGGAGTATAGAGTAAAATGCTGCCTACAACTAGCTTGGAGCTAAGCCTAGTACAGTTCAGGTCAATACATTCACCAGCACGGCGCTCTTGCCTGTTATCCAACCTGTTGGAAAATCTATGAAGCCTACATAATTTCCAAGAAAATATCTAGACACCACCCTATGGATTACGACACCACTAGTGAACATAAGCTAACAAGAGGCATTTATTCATTTTTAGATGCACGTCCCTCGCCAGCCATCTAGAGACCTGATGTGTGTGATCGAATCCATTCGAAGATCAAAAGGAAGATTGTTCAACACTTACTTGGATAGCATGGACATTAAAGTGTCCCAGATCAGCAAACATTGCCTCGGTTCCTATTTTAAGTGAATTATTGATGTCAGAGGAGTCTATAAAATTAACTGAAGTACATAGTATATGCTAGGAACTAGGAAGCTATAGCTGTTTTCTTTTCTTACCTGTGATGCAGAGAAATATACCACCAAGCGAGATCCATCCTTGCATACCGTTCCGTTCGAAGTAATCGAAGATGTACTTCGGGTTGAAAGCGCGCAATATCCCTACGTCGTGCTTGATTATATTATAAAGACCGATGCCGCTTATGAAAAGAAACCATATAGAGATAATTGGCGCAAACGTGAAGCCTACTTTGTCTGTCCCAAATCCTTGGACCGCAAATAGAGCGACCAAGATCACTATTGATATCCATACAATAGCATCTGCATATAATGTATCCATTGATGAGTTAATACGTATTTTAAACATCATCAGGTTAAGTAGTACTAGCTCGGTCCCACAAAACATACAACAAATTGACCGACACGAGAATTTATGTGAGTTGAATTTTATATAAATAATTTATTTATTTATTTGGTTTTGTGAGATAGATAAGTGAGAAAAAGAAAAGAAGGAGCAAAAATAGTAGTATGGGTTGATGTGCTATAAAGTAAAAAAATAAGGATATTCTGATAGTTTTGTTGAAAAAAATTCCTTAACATAGAAATGCTGTATTTTTTATGGTACATCCAAATTAAGCATGTGTGGCATGTTTCGTGGGGCGGGAGGAGTATATGGCAGCGACTAAAAAGTACCATACCAGAATGCAAATGTGGGATTCCGTCAACGGCAGAAAGCACTGCAAAACGAAAAATAGATATCACACCTGGATTACTGCAAATCGCACGGTAATATAACGGACACACCGAAGCTAAGTAGCCGACCATACTGAAATCAAATATCAATGTATTTTATGGTATATAGTGTATAAGATATGGAGTATCTTAAATATGCGATAAAAGCATACAAGTATTGCAATTACCACGAGCGGTGCACCTGAGATAGAAGGGGTGAGCACACCATCTCCCATGACCATGGAAGTTCCGAGGATGGTCAACAAAAAGAGGATCTGCTTGCTGAAACCGCTCTTCTCGATAAATCCTTTGATCTTCTCAGAGCGCTTCAGCTCCTTTGACGGGGGCTCGATCCCATAGTTGCTGAGCTCCATGTCCTCTGGCTGTTGGTTTGGAATCAGGCTCACTTTTGGGGCATATTTGCATATCTTGGAATACAAAGCAAACGTTCCACCTGAATCGCAGAATGCTCACTACTGTAAACTTCACAGCACAAGTAAATTGCTTTAACTAAACTAATTTACATTAAGCAATGGAATAATCCTTTCATCAAATTCAGCTACAGGTTAACCAGTCACCCCATGAGCTAATATTTTTTCAGTCAAATTGGCCATTTCAATTGTATATGGACTGAAATCTCTGTTCTTTTGCACGTAGATCAATCTATTTCTAATAATATTAATATTAGTTTTGCAAGTGAATGAAAAGTGGAAACCACCCTTCCTAGAAGATCAGTATTTACAAACTTAAAGATGAAAAGTGGAACTCACCGTCGCCATTGTCATTGGCCCATAGGACGATGAAGACATACTTGAGCATAGGGAGGAGAAGGATGGTGTATATGATGAGGGACAAAACTCCCAATATATCGTCATGGTGTTTGATCCCGTCAGTGAAGGTGCTGGAGTACACATAAAGCGGAGATGTCCCTATATCCCCATAAATCACTCCTATGCTTTGAAAGGCTAAGCTCAGCGTTTTCCCCCACGAATCCTGCACATATGACGGAAAGGATCAGTGTAACTATTCCTGCTTCTCAACTTA
Source organism: Drosera spatulata (assembly GCA_035668315.1). Taxonomy (NCBI): domain Eukaryota; kingdom Viridiplantae; phylum Streptophyta; class Magnoliopsida; order Caryophyllales; family Droseraceae; genus Drosera; species Drosera spatulata. The sequence goes on along the minus strand of JAOVYX010015467.1, from coordinate 24,548 downwards.
TAAAGACATTTCACAGGAGGAGAGTGGAGACCGTAGAGTGGCTATGACGACGATCAAGCCTCCCGGCCTCAACGTTGATGGAGTCCGCACGACCACTTGTCCAAGACACCTTTCTGGCCACGTTGATGGAGTCCCCAAGTTGCTGGCTGTTCTGGCCACTGTCTCCGTCGTTGCCTGCCTCATCCACCTCCATGTTTTGTTCTTCTCCCTGTGACTCTACTCCACTGTTCAAATGTTTTGGCTTCTACTTTCATTTATAGAGACCTTTATTCGACTCAATATGAACTCCATAAAAATGTTTTGCCTTTTAACAATGAGGAAAGAAAATGAAAAAGACATCCGATTTGTACGGTAATTGCACTTTCAACATGAGGCTTAATACGTTTATTCTTATTACTTTAGCTGAAGTTATGTTTAGTATATTATGATAAATTATATATATATATAAAATATTGTTTCATCATTCAATAAGAAATTTTTTCTTATAATACGCGAGGTCAAACTCCATGATTTTTTTTTTGAGGGGGAGGGAACACAATAATTTCATATTAATAACAACCCACATAATTCCGTCAATAAACAAGATCTGAAAAACACAAAAATATATATGAATCTACAACATTTTTATATAAGCAAATCCATAAAATTGTAATACTAGCTAGGAGTACTATCCAATTAATTGCTCCACATCGAGCTTAAGTTGACTGATTCAAACTCGCCCGCTAGCTCAACTTAACCGATATAGGCTTTAAAATTTGTAGGTAATTTACTTAAAAGTAATTATGACATTTGGAATTTATACAGCCTATCTCCCATTGTGTAAGTCCCATGCTATGACCTCTGGACAAAGACATTTGATGAATTAGTCAATTGATTATATTACATCGTCATGCCAAAAACATATCACTGATCATATTAGTCGACCTCGCATTATTGTGTGTGATATGTTCAATTTATTCAAAGAGATTCGATTGTGGAATAAAAGCATTTCTTCGAACCACATTTACTGAAATGATGCGGGACTTGCTACTTGCTAGTCAGCAACAGATTTCAAAGTTTGTCATTGTGGATGAATATTTTCCCGGATCCTAGCCTATGGGCTAAAAAGGACCAGATTGACTTTATCCATAAATAACATGTACGATTCTTGAAAAAATATAGAAGTTACAATTTTGTAGAAAAATGATCTATGATAGCACCCGATAACACTTAATAATTGGCATAATTGAATAATTAGTAATGTAAGTACTTATACTATGTCTTTTTATCAAACAAAAAAAGTCTCTTTGATTAAAATTAACTAAATATCGAAAATAGCATTAAAACGACGGGACCCACGGAGTGCAACACCGGGTGGCAAGCAACTTGACTGACAAGACGAAACCTCACTAAACATGAACAAACTTCACTGTATGTTCAGAAATCTAATTCATCGTGTTTTTTTTATGGGTGAGCTTTTTTCATACTCAGTAGGATTAACTGCACTCACTTACCTACAGCTGAGGCAGCCCCAGTGCGCCCATCAAAAATTCGTAAGTCGTGTACATCGTGCCATGGTATTGGTGAGTATGTGTTGACTCGTTTAAGTTTAGATCATTCAACGATCTAAATTAAAACATGGATCGGCAATGCATTTAAGGATGAATGACCAATTAATGGTCCCCTATTATTGAGCTGGCCTAAATCACGCGATATATCTCTTCGCTTTTTTTCAATTTTAAGAAGCATTCAGTGGAGCACGAAAGTTAAAGCCTGAAACGCAACAACAACAACAACCTCGTTAAAAAGAACGACCGTCTTATCTTTGTTTATACGGAGACTGTTTCTATAATAAAAGGTGATGAATTCTGAAAAAAGGATGAGTGATTTTACAGCGTAGAATGCATATGTCATGGAATGACCGGAGCCACCGGTGCTTGAATGAGGCGCCGCCTGTGTAACCAGCGATTGCGTCGCGATTCGGTGCTGGATTCTTCGATCGAGTCGCCATTGTTGCTCCTCCTCTTCACTGTGATGGAGCTGAAGTGATTGATGATTAGGGCAAGTGAATTTGAATCGCAGGAGCAGAAGTGAGATGATTTGGGGATTTTTGGTCTGAGTCTGGGCCGAAATCACAGTCCATGGGCCTTTTTGTGTTTGGATGCTTCGGTTTTTCGTGGGCCAAAAGCCCATTTATGTAGGTAGATGTTAGTCCATGAAGAAGACAAGCCCAGGTGAATGGGAATTGATTTTAGTGACTGGAAATGGCCCAACACAGCTACCTCGACTAAGAATTTGGGCCTGACGTGTATCGTGGCCCAACGCAGCCTAGGCACCAATCCGAGCCATGGTTTTTTTATACCCAACTTGCACTATATTGGACCTGTCGAAAGAAAAAGCTTGCACTATACCGAAGGTGGTCAAGACTGCATAGGTGTAAGATCGTATACAATTTATACAATTCATCCTATTATATCCTGCGTATGATCCGAAAAAGAGAATTTGTTGCTAATGATGGTACAAACTTGTGTGTTGTTAAGTAAATCTGACGTTGAAGATCTCACGAATTTTGTGCAATAAAATCTTTTTTCTTTTTTTGAGAGATTTTCTTTGATGTATTTCTGTTTCATAATTTTTAATTCTATACATTTTAAATCTCTATCGTACGTTGATAGCATCAAACTTCTTTACCCCTTATCCTCTTTCACAGTAATCAATCAAGAACTCTTAAACAAAACCATTGTTTAAGCGCTAAAGCTACAGTTAACTTGATCAGTCACCCAATTTGAACCAGAACTTAAATGGAACGAAGCACGTTATCCATGCCAAAGAGTGAGAGAGAGAGAGAGATCTTTTTTCTATTATGTGATCTCATGATTCTCATCTCGAACTGATCATTTAAATTTAGCCGAGCCGAGGTGGGAGCTGAAGCGCCCATGCTTTTCCCGCTTTTGCTGTGTATTAATATTAACCCTTTCAGGGTCTCACCTTCTCTTATTTTACTTCACCGAGCGATACACAATCTTCTACACTTTGATCTACTTGTTGTATGAGAGATCCTTGGACAGAGGCGGATGTGGAGATCTTGGCTTGTGGGTCGAAGCAGGGAGCTGGTAACTCTACTCCAAAAGACGGTATGATAATTGGACTCCTTTGAACATTATGCTTAACTGAACATCTAACATCCAATAATCCATACCGTTATTCTTCCTGTTTTCATGCGCTACAAACCAAGATTGCTTTGGTGCTGAGGAAGACGATTTGATCATTAAGCTTCATGCCGCGATAGGCAACAGGTAAACTCGGCAAGATTAAAAAACTGACATCATCACCTGAAATTAAATTAAGTGTTTTCCCCTAGCATTGTTGGTGTCTAGTTGTTTCACACTGGACCAAATTGAAAATTGATAGCGAAGACGAATTGGGAACTAAACTGCTCAATTAATTACGGGTTCAATATCATTCCGATATCGCAAATTCCCAACCTTTTGCTACTGATCATCTTGAAAGAAGTTTGTTGAAACATAACAGCGAGATGAACGCTTCATGGTCAAAACAGAACAATACTTCCTTGTCTTATTCTCGACAACATTACCAACCAGTACCACCACATCATCATCATCAGAACCCATATTCGCAAACTCGTTGAACAACGGTGGAAACTACTCTCTCGGCCTTCTTACTCAACTCCAATCAAATATCGCGGCTTTGTTCGCGGCTTGATTCTATATAACAATGGAGTAGAAATCTGGATATATGATAATTCTCCGCTTCGCATGTGTGGCTCCTGCTGGGCAGGGACTCGTTCCCTTGATAGGAATTCTTTGATTATTATTGGATGAGTCAATAATAGTTTACAGTTTATTCTATTTGTTTTATATCTGAAAGTAACCCTTTTTTTTCCTTTTTAGCATTTTTAACACATATGACAACTAATGTAGCATTAACTTAGATAATTTTGTTTAGTTTCTTTTATAATCTTCTTTTTACTGAAGTTCCGAATTTAACTTTTAAAAATACAATGCTGGAGGCAATAGAGATAACGAAAGCACTATCTCCGTCATTAATAAAAAAAAATAACAAAAAATTATCCAAACATATAATTTTGAAAAATTAATTTCAAAAACATCAATACGAAATTTTAATTCATAAAACATACAATTTCAACGTTTCTCTCTCCTCCTCTCATAATCTTATCTTCCTCAATCAAATCCATCTTCGCCTCTGCCCACCACCACTGTGACATCATCTTCACTATCGCAATCTCTCCTCGATCTCGTTGCACGATCCCTCCATCTCCGCTGTAAACGACGGACTCAAGTCAAAGAAGCTCTTCAGTGTTTTTGAAGAAAATCAATTCAATAGTGACTCTGATAACATCAGTTGATAATTACGAAGGTCGACTGATGATTTTAAAGTTGTTAATTCAAATAATTTTTTATAGAACAATGCTTTTAATATTGTTGGTGTTTCGTCGTGGAAGAAACTATATTTGAGAATTTTTGATACTTTTGAAGATGATGTTGATGTTTTTTGTAACATTTTTTGTTTCCTTGTGATGGACCAATTCATAAAGATGATTTATGCGGACTGTGTTTGTGGATTTATATGCGAAATGTGGCCGATGGGGGATGCAAGGAAGGTATTCGATGAAATATCGGAAAGGAACAATGTTGATCAAATGTTAAACAATTTTGTTGTAAAACTTTTGTGTTTTTTGACATTATTTTCTTCATCATTAGAATTTTTTTTTTATAGTCTAACATGTGTAAATAAAAATTATTTTTCCCTTCATACGCTTTGTTTTTTCTTCATGTACTCTATTTTTTTCTTCAGACGCTCTATTTTTCCTTCAGACGCTCTGCCTTTTTTTTTTTCAGACGCTCTATTTTTTTTTCTTCTGCTCTTTTTTTTTTCTTTTGAAGCGCTCTGTATTTTTTTTCTTCAGGCACTTTGTCTTTTTTTCTTCAAGCGTTCTATTTTTTTTCTTCAGACGCTCTGTTTTTTTTTCCTCAGGCGCTCTATCTTTTTTTTCTTTAAGCACTCTAGTTTTTTTTTTTCTTCATACGCTCTATCATTTTTTTTCTTCAGACGATCTGTTTTTTTTTTCTTCAGACGCTCTGTCTTTTTTTTTTCTTCAGACGCTTTCTATTTTTTTTCCTTCAGGCGCTCTGTTTTTTTTCTCCAGGCGCCCTGTTCTTTTTTTCTTCCTGCGCTTTATTTCTTTTTGAACTGACACTCTGTTTTGGGATTCCGTCGTGGTGGTTAGATTCCGACAAGGTGGTCAGATTTCGACAACGTCTTCGACGAGAGGACCGGATTCTGACAACGTCTCTGACGAGGCGGTTGCATTCCGACGAGGTCTCCGACAAGGTGGTCAGATTCCAACGATGATGGTCGGATTCCGGTTAAGATTCCAAGAACGGTGGTCGAATTTCGTTAAAGAACCCGATGGCGGTTGGGTAATGGTAAGGTTGATGTTGAATGAAAATAAGGTTAGGGATTTAAATGAGATTGATGAATTGTATATTTTTGAAATTTAGATTCCTTATGTATGTTTTTGGTATTTTTTTCAAGTTTTTATAATTTTGGGTAAAAATCCCAAAAATTAATGTTTAAAAGAACTAAATATTAATGAGTTGAACAGATCAACATATCGAATTGGTCAAAAATCTCAAGTGCAAGTTTTCCGTATGTTTTGATCCCCATTTGAATTTGTGAATCGCATATCATGTTTTGTGAACTGTATTTTTATATATATGAACTATAAAAATTAAAATAGGAACAAAATATAAGAAAAACTTTCAAAGGAGACTTTTCAACAATTCATCTATTTTTTTATGTAAAAATTTTAATGATAATATGTTACTGTATGATGTGTACTCCTCCACCGCTTGTTAAGAATGTTATTATTATAATACCAGCTTGTAGATCTCTTGCAAATATGATAATCAACGTACACTGATACCTCTGATGTTGACATCAGATTATTTATACGATGTTTTGGATTGAATAAATTTATAAATTTGTTTAGGGTTTGAAACATTAATAGGATGAAAAAATTAGAGTTGGATTAATTATGTTAAAAAAAATATCATCGTTTGTTAATTAAAAAATAATAAGTTAATATCAAAAAAAAATAGTAAAGTTATAACTTTGGATATATGAAATCAAAATTAATAATCATTTTTAGTGAATTTTGGATGTAAGGATTAAATTATTAGGATTAATTAATGGGAAGAAAATTAGTAAAGTTATCAAAAATAGTGGGAGGAATCAAAAATAGGGAAGTTAAAAAATTTATGGGATAAAAAATCAGAGCCTGGATTAATTTGTGAATTTTTGATGTATGAAATTAAAATTATCTGACAAAAAAGTTACAATTTTGATAGCTAAATCTTAAACTTGTTTGTGGACACATTGATGGATTCAGATTTATCATGAATATATGATAGATTTTGGATATATGAACGGATAGTCGACGGATTTTTAGTGAGAAGTATGCTCGAAATGTCAACAAATTCATATATTTTTCTATTCAACATCAATCCTTGAATTATTCTGAATATTTGAAGTGTTCATATATTAATTGTTGCAATAGAGATTATGAATTGGTTGATGTCGTGAGAACGCATTTGTACACGTCCGACATTTTGTCTGAATATTGGAGGTGGAATTTTCACGTGAGGGTGAGCCATCAAGAATGTCCGGGGTTAAATCACTATGAGAATATGATGGCGGATGGTTTTGGGACTGCTAACTTCGAGAGCATGATATGGAATAGGATTGAAGACAAGGATCATCCGTCACCTGTTTTCGGGGAGTTCTTTGACGTGTTGAATGCAACACGGGAGTCGTTGTATCCATGTAATACCCCAAGGAAATGCTTAAATGATTTAATAGTACTACCTATACCAGTAAGGTGCATCTTCCTTTTCGGTAGCCCATCACTTCAGAACTCCGCAGTTAAGCGTGCTTAACGTGGAGTAATGCAGGGATAGGTGACCTCCTGGGAAGTTTTTCCATGGTGTGCTCGAATGAGGCCAAAGCGCACTGAAAGGAGTAGTGTTGCTCTGTGGGGCCAGTTGAGCGGTTCTTGGTATTAATCGGCCTTCTTACCTGCTGGGTTCTAGTTCCGTTAAATTTGTTGGCAGAAATCACAAAAGTCGAATCGGACAGAGGAATCATCCAGTCGAAGACGACTTGGACCTATCGACAAGAGGTCCAGGTCAGCTGTCTAGCGGGAGAAGGTAGAAATGCTTAAATGCTTTGATTGTACTTTCTATATCAATAAGGTGCATCTTCCTTTACCTGTGGACAAGAAGTCCAGGTCAGCCGCCTAACGAGGGAAGGTTCTGGGGCTGTGTGTTGCGCTTGAAGTCGCAACGAGGGTGTTGTATTCTTTAAGTGGGGGTGTATGTAATACCCCAAGGAAATGCTTAAAATGGACCTATGGACAAGAGGTCCAGGTCAACTGCCTAGCGGGGGAAGGTAGAAATGCTTAAATGATTTGATTGTACTATTTATACCAACAAGGTGTATCTTCCTTTACCTGTGGACAAGAGGTCCAGGTCAGCCGCCTAGCGAGGGAAGGTTCTGGGGCTGTGTGTCGTGCTTGAAGTCGCAACGAGGGCGTTTCGTTCTTTAAATGGGGGTATATATAATACCCCAAGGAAATGCTTAAATGGTTTGATAGTACTACCTATACCAATAAGGTGTTGGCCGGGGCGTTACAATCCTACTTGCAAACTCTCTCAATTGCAGGTCGCGTCTAAATTGTTGAACATCAAATGTGAGCACAACATACCTCACAGGACGACAGATGTCATTGCTGCTTTTTTGAAGGATATCTGTCGATGACCTATGACAAGTTTACTTTCAAATTATTTTATACCTTTAAAATTCAACTGAACTGAACTTTAGTTTTTATTACATATATTGTCCTTTCATATTATTATTTTAGACATTGATTTTTCTTCAACTTTATATTTTTTATGTGTTTCAGGTTTGATGATCATAGTGTCATGTCAAGTTGTTCCGTCTCCTTTGAGAACTGCCTTCAGGAAGATTGGACATGTTAGACGGAAGTGCCTTTATGGGTTAGGGATAGGATGTAGGGGATTTTCATATTAAGTATAAACGTCTCTTTCTATTTTAAAAAAAAATTCATTTGGTTTTGTGTTTTATATTGTTTATTGAACATTTCATATTTTTTTTTTTTAAATTTGTGTGTAGAAGGTGTATTAGTGGAGGTCCGAGCTGACGAAGCGTGTCAGGATAGAGTGGGAGATAATGAAGAAAAAGAGGACGAATGATACTTTATACAAGACCCGTCAGACCGTGTAGAAGGGGGACGTCCTTACTTAAGTTGATGGGGGTTCGTTTGGTACGTTGAACATCAAATAAAACTAAAAAACGTTCAAGGATCATCGTAGCAAGCGAAGAAAAACAGGAGTAAAGGGGACGTAAACACACACAAGGAAGTGTGTCTAGATCCATATGACCAATAAGCTGGTAAGTTATTTTTAAAAAAAATAAAAGATCGTAGATTTTTTTAAATCTTTTTTTTGTCTAATGTGTTTAATAAAAATAAATTACCTAACCTAAGCTGAGACGATGAAGAGGATTCATGATGAGACAGAGATGTTCGAGCAGACGCACAAGAAGAAAGGCATTATGCCGACATCGGGTAAGGAGATCGAGCTCTGCGATGACAGGGATAAGGGAGTGGCTGTAAGTTAAATTTTTTACATTTCATTTATAATTTTTTTTATAAATAGTTTTTGGAGTTAATTTCTTTCCTTTCGTTTTTTTTTTTTTTTTTTTTGATATATAGGCGTAGTACAAAGCTCGTCGCGCTTTGATGGTGTATGAGTTTTTGGCCACGCATGAGCTGGGGACTTAGCTGACTCTGGAGCGCACCTTTACTAATCAGGCGTACCTCGACGCAGCTGAATGTAAGAAGAGATACGTCTATGATTTCGGATTGGCCTCCTCGGTATATTATCCCAAGGACGTGCGATTCTCGACCATTAGAGTACCAGCATTCGTCGATCACTCCGAGATGATTTTGCTGAAAAAGTAAGTGGCAGCTCTGAAGGTCGAGATGGAGAGGTGATAGCTTTTGATCGTCATCCGAACGATTCTCATGATCCACCGTGACCGTCATTTTCATGTTCTCCAGAGCAGATCCATTTATAGGCATATGTAGATGTGTATGATTTTTTTAGTTTGAGGTAGTTTTATAACCGTTATTGGTTTCATACACGATTTTTGTATTATTATGATTATTTGATATCATTTTTATTTTTTATTTTTTTTCATGTTGGTTTTGTATACTTTGATGTGTTGGTGTTGAATTGTGGATATGCGAGGTTGGATAAATGGGTTTAGATGTAATTTGGGTCAAATTTTGTATCACGACAGAAATTTCAACAAATCAGGCTTTAGGTACTCGGAATAAGCTTGTTAGCGAACGAATCAATCGATAAGTTGCGAGCGAAACGATGACTAAGTACACTGAAAAATTCATTACAGGAATAATTAGCGACCGTTTCGATCGCTAATAAGTTTTGCGATCGTTTTCTTTTCGGTTGTACAATTAGTGACCGAAATACAAATATGTTTAGCGATCGAAATCATTGTGACGATTGAAACAGTCGCAATCATTATTTAGCGATCGAAATCGTTATTTAGCGATCGAAAAATTAGATCGTAAAAACCTGTTTATTTTATAGTGGACACTTGATTGTGGTGAGAATGATAATTGCTTAACAGGGATGAAACTAACGAATATGTTTTCTATCTTCGAGTGATGATGATTATTCTCGTAAAAACTTTATAATATTTTTTATTTTGATTTTTTATTTAAAATATTATGATTAGATGTATATAAGATTCGATCAGGAGATTTTAAACTTTCTATCATAACCGGTCTTCTTCATACATCATATAAAGGGTGAGCAATCGTGATTGTTTGTCAGCTGTGCCATGGAATATCCCCCAATTAGTCCTACTTATAAATGATAGATAATCTAGCTCGATTTCCATAAATCCAAACAGTTACCATAGAAGTTTAACTTGGTAATTAATTTTTGTGCACTTGAGTTCTTTTATTTTGGACCATAATGTTACATGTTGACTACCTATCGACAACGCTTCGGTCTACTTGTCCTTCGACATGACATCCCTCGCCTAAGTTGAAAGTTTAACAGTTGCTAGTCGGTTTATCTCCCGACGTGCAACAAAGTCATTCGTAACCTTGAATTAACATTAACTGCGTCAGGTTTCGTCGAATAGGCGAAAGGCGTCAAATTGAATGACAAAATCTATCAGATGGTCCGAAAAGAGATCCCTTGAGCCCCCTTTGGTGTTATACTTGTGAGGTTCATTCCCTAATCTATGCTTGCCTAGTTAGATTAAGCCTAAGATCTCATGTTTCCTAGCAAACTAACAATCTACCAAAAAGATTACTGAAAACGACGAAAAAGGCGCTACCTAGCTTGCCGCTGCCTTCAGATACCTACTCGGGCAAATTTGCGAGTAATGTCAACAATCTGAAAGTTTGAACCCTGATCATCAGAATAACACCCCCTGATCATCAGAATAACACCGTGAGAAAGTTCAACTATTTTGAGCTGAAAAATAAAGGAAAAAATGGAACACAGTTTTGGACCAAACAACTAGCTCATCCTCATCCTTTTTTGTTTACTTCTTCAATTTCTTTTTTTTTTCTTTTTTCTTTTTTTTCCTTTCCACACACTGGGGTATGACGATACAACAAAACAGCAAGGTATACAAGATGATCATCTCATGTTGCTTACAAGTAATGAACTCCTTTGAGTGTATCACAGTACACCATATAGAACAACATTAAGAAATCAACCAACTACATTTCCATTTGTGACGTAAATCTCAAATCGAATGATGCGCACCATCATCGCCCTTAGAAGCAAAGTGAAGCATGTAGATCAATCAGCACAGGATTTACTTGCATATAGATCTCAACACGCCAGCATCTTATAATGCAACCAGGACGAACATGGTTCAGGAGAAAGAGCTCAACGCCGTCAACAGATAACGACTTTCCGAGCTGCTTTGGAAGTTTATATGGAGCATGTCCTTTCCAATCCTTGCACAATTTGTTTTTCATGTATATACCAATCCTAATCATAGTATTGAGCTCGTCCGCGACAGTTTTGTCTAGGATGGCCGTGAACCACGACGACTAGATGAGCTCTGGAGATTCTTCGACCCCATGCTTGCAGTCCTCAGAAGCCTTCTGAACTCGGCAAGGCTTATCTTCCCGTCCTTGTCGATGTCGGCCTCCTCCAGAAGCGGTTCCACTGACCCCTTTAAGCCCGTATGCTGAAATATAACAGAACAAATAGGATTTTGAGAACAATGTGCATGCTAATTAGAATAGATTATGATTGGAGTAAGCGATTCATCATAAAATTTGCCTAGGGGAACTCACCAATCTGAGTTCCTCTGGGGTTATAAATCCATCTTTGTCCACGTCAAACTTGTCGAAAGCAGCCTGTGATAACTGCTCCCACTTCTCGGTATCGTGTTTCTCCAGCTGGTGTACGTGCAGGGCGGCTGCAACAAACTCGGTGAAGTCCACTAACCCATCAGTATTGCCATCGATCTGCAAGGTAGAAACAATCAATATACACCTTTCATACTACGCAAGACATCATCCAGGCAAAAGTTCGGACTGGTAACTATGGACATGAACCCAACATACCGCTTGAACGATCTCTACAACTCGGGAGTCTTTCAGTCTCCAAGGAAGATCCTTGGCAAGTGCCTGCCTCATTTCTTCAAGACTGATGGTGCCACTTTTGTCCACATCAATGGCATCAAACTGATCCTTGAGATCTGCGAGTTCTTCCTCATTGAGCGTGGTCGCCAGTGCCTGATGAGTGGCAGGAAAAGGACATATGTTAACCGGAGAAACAGACTCAATTTGATCAATAGAAAGCAAGGCGAGGAAGTGGCATACATACCCTCAATGCAAACTGCTTCATGCGGCTGTACTTCACAAACTGTCTTAGATTGTTTAAGACCGATATGTCAATCGGGATATCAGAGGCACTCCCACCTTCTCTGACCCATGGATGAGCTGCCAATATTGAGAAAACAAGAGAAAATCAGTATCAAATAATAAAAGTCAGCATGGTTCCCATTTTAACATAAATTTGATTGTGAGCAAAGAAACCCAAGTCCCAGGGTTCATCAGTTTGCAGCCAAAGAATACTACCTGTCGGTTCCAACAGCTAAGAAAAAAAGGGAGAAGAAGAAACTAGAAAGGAAAAGAGCAGAGACATACATAGTGCTTGAGCAGCAGTAAGCCTTGCATGAGGATCTTTCACCAATAACTTCTTTACGAAATCTTTAGCAGCATTGCTAATGCTAGGCCATGGCTTGCGGCGAAAATCAGGCTTGTTCCTTAAAACCTGGAGAAATCAGCAAAAAAACATTCCATTTAACAAGAAGCAGGGGAATCAGCACGCACACGGTCGAAGCAATTCACATCTCATTGATCCCCTAGAAGAAATATATCATACCTCCTTGAATATGCCATCCTCAGTTTTATCCCAAAAAGGACGTCTACCGCACAATAATATGTAAGTGATAACACCAATACTCCAAACATCGGACTCTGGACCGGATTTTCGTTTCAATACTTCGGGTGCAACATAATATGCACTACCGACAATATCTGTGAATTTCTTTCCTGCATAAGAAGTAAAGCATGGATTCAGTGACTCTGCTGGTAGGGTAGATGCCAATCAAGAAGCTCAGAATTGTCATGAGAAGAGCTATCAGCATACCAGGTTTAATGAAGTCGGAAAGGCCAAAATCCGTGGCCTTCAAGGATGAGTCTTCCTTGGTTGACTTGAATAGAAAATTCTAGAAGCAAGAAAAAACAGAAAGAAATCATCATCAAGCAGTTGAACATCATTTGCTTAAATTCTTCACAATGAACAAGCACTGGCAATTGTATGACTTACCTCAGGCTTCATATCACGGTGCACGAAGCCATGTAAATGACATTCAGCTGCAACTTTCAGCATCTGACGCACTACAACAGCAGCGTCTTTCTCGGAGTACCGGCTATCTTTTCTGCATTAAACACAAATGGAAAGAAAAACCTTAATGAACATCTAACTTTCCTCATAATGAAGAAATGAGCACGAATAGATTTCCGTAAGATCATTACTTTGCCAGTATCCGATCAAGCAGTTCACCGCCCTCGCATAACCTAACAACAGAACACAACATCTTGTTGATTAGTGATCTCAAAAAGTAATCATAGGGTCCTGCTAGACAGGGCCGATCTGAGCAAATGAATCATGCCACTCCTCTTAAACACTTACTCCATAACTATGTATACATAATTCTCGTCCTCGAATGCGTTATAGAAATGAACCACATTCTCGTGGCCTGCTAGAGCTTTCAATATCTTCACTTCGCGCTTGACATCCTCCACGGCAATAGGCAGAACCATCTGCAACAGAACAAAAAACATTTAGTCTCAAGCTATCACGCAATTTTACTTCTGGATACCAATTCGCCTTCCCTTCTACAAACATTAATCATAAAGGCCTCTACATCAAAATACATGAACACCAAATCAAGTAACACCATTCAATCCATTCCCCTCTACTTACATCAAGTATCTTCGCTCGCCATGATCAAAATCAATGGACTTTAATACCATAGCATATCCACCAATTCCATCATAAGGTACCCTTTTGCACAATAATACAACTATCATTACATTTAAGCAAGTTTCACCAAGCTCGCCATGATCAAAACCGACCAATTTGAGCTCATCCACAAATTCCAATCTAAAGTACCCTTTGTACAATAGGGATAAAGGGATAAGATGGCCATGATGGGAATAGTTGAGCAGTTTTGGTGTTATTCCAACTCCAACCAATTTGAGCAACAAAAAGGAACACAAATCCCAACAATAATACATCAATAATTCCAGAGAAACAAAAGTAAACAATCCATGTTATCCCCAATCCAAACCACAACCAAACATCATCCCATCAAAACATACCAAAAAAGACAAAAAATTCAACCTATGATCAAAATTCCCAAAAACCATCAACAACATCAAAAATCCAATCACCTTGCTTTTATCAATCCTCTTAACAGCAACAAGATCCCCATTGGCCTTATCGGTCGCCACATACGTATACCCAAACTGTCCATGTCCAAGCAATTTCCCAATCGTATAACACATATCAAACTCCTTCGAATACCCGAAATCGGTCCTTTTCCCACACGGTACAACCCCATTTCTCCTCGCCCCATTCTTCTCCTTCCCCTTCACAATCTTCTGATTTCCCACAATTTCCTGTTCTGCTTTCTTAGTCCCCTCGATCGCTTTCACGGGTTCTTTCCTATTCTTCTTGATTCCAACGACCGCGGCGATTGATGTGTTCGTTGTTGTTGTGGATTGGCTGTTTGATCCGCTAACCTTTGTGGTCGAAAAACAGAGACCCATGATTGAAAATCGGGAAAGTTTTATGTGGGTATGTTTGATTTCGATTCGAGATTGGAAATTTTTATGTGGGTGTGTTTGATTTTGATTCAAGATTGGATTTTGAAGGGAAATTTTATCTGGGTATTTGAGAATTTTATAGGGTTTGAATGGAAATTTGGGGATGCAAAGGGTGACGATGATGATGGGGAAGGGAGATTGGTGGGGTGTTGTGGTCAACAATGGGGGAAAGGAGGGACTCGTTTTGATGAGGATGATCAAAAGATTTGAATTTTTCTTTTTTGGAGTTTTTTGGGGGGTTTTTGATTGGTTTTTTTTTTTTGTGGGATTTTTAGGGATTTTTGTGGAGGAAATATGGTGATGTTGTGTCTAGGGTGGATTTGTGGAGGTGTATCGGGTGGTCATTCTGAATTTCTGATGGCGTCCAAGTAGATCAATCTGAATAATCGTCCTTGAGAGTAATAAACATTAAATACAAATAAATGTATGATATAATAATCTGAGAATAACAATCGTATACTAATTGATTGATGACTTCTTATCATTTTCAATTGTTTTTTTTTTTTTTCAGAAACACGATGACATTTCCAAGCATGCAAATAACCCGGGATAATCAATAGTGCACTCAATCAAACTTACGTGTACACATATAGCCTTGATCACGATAAAGATTATAACATATTCAAATTTCATCACGTTTAGGCGACGTACCCCAAAATGTGGCAAATAGAAAGGAAACAAACACAGGAAAATGTAATACTACTTCGTATACGCGTGGAAGCCATGAAGCCATTTTTTTTTGTGGTGATCAGATTCGTAAGTGGAACGGAATGGATAATTTTATCATAAAAAAATACTTAAATTTTATTGGATCTTAAATCTTTCATATATTATTCATCCGTTTCGGGTTACGGATATCTAGATCCGACCCAATAATTTTAGAAATAAAAAACTATAATTAATGAAAATATACATATTGTTGTAAATTTCGTTATAAAATTACATTAAATCCAAAAATTCAAACAAATAATAAAGATAAAAGAATATTTTCATAGAAATTAACAGAAATCTTCGTTTCAGACGAAAAAAGCAAACATCTAATTAATCGAAATGATAATCAAATTGAAAAAAATTAAATATAAGTAGCGTTTATATATATAAATCATAATATCTTATTAGAATATATCTTTTTTTAATTAAATATATTATATGATAAATAAAATATAAACTGTGAAAAGAGATAGGTTACGAATTAGGTGCAAATATCCATGAATTAGGTCATACTGAATTGGATAATTTTATCTATGAATAAAAAGATCCAGTTTTTATTGGATCCTAAATTTTCGTCCCAATATTCAATCTTTTGTGGATGCTCGCGGATATGATATGGGTCAAATGTGCGTAAGATGTGTGTAGCCGACCTGTTTATTATCTACATAACTTGGAGAAGAAGTGGATGACAAGACATTATTATCTTCATTGCTAGCTACCTTGCAAGAAAGGGACACAAAGGACACCCAGGATTAGGAATGTATTGTTTGTCTGTAACCATGTTTCTTCCTAAAATATAACAATAACATGGTCAAAATGACAATTGACATTGGAGTTGCTCTAATGTTTGATAATGCGTGGTTACCTCAATCAAAGAACAAATCAAGGAAATAGGTCGAGGCTCAGTCCAACTATTACTTCTCACGTTATGTTTGAATAAGCTCTGAAACCTTGAAGATCGATTTGGACATGGTTCGTCGTACATTTGTATTCTAGACTTTTGTTTGACAAACCGGCTTGGACGAAAGATAGTGATGTTTTAGATAAACGAGTTTGACCAACTCAAGCTACAACCATCTTCATAGACCAAGATCGTCGCACTTGAGTAACTAGTTATGCACCAGTCAATGGTAACTCAGAAAGCAGTCAACCACAAAGACGTGATCCGTCCAGAAAAAACACTTATGCAGCATGAAATCCCGGAACAGAGTTTTAAAACGATCGATATGGCTTATTAGTAGTATCATAATCAACCAGAATGGGCAGGCGAGCACATTATACTTAACAGTGACACGATCTAATCAAAACTCATCAACTTCTACACCTCAGGCGAAGATCTCCTTCACAGGTTCCAATTTTGCTTTCTCGAGTTCAGTCACCTGATGCTCCTTGGCCAGTTTCTTCAGCCTGGCTAGCTCAAGGTCCTTGGTCATCTTCCTCCTGTACATCTCCGCGAACGTGATTGGCTCGTCCAGTATCGGTTTCTCACCTTCCCTTATGGCAAGCGGGTAGACTATGGCTTCAGGTGCCGGGTTCTGGAATGTGGCGATCGACAGGCGGCTGTAGTTCGAGTTCACCACTGCCTGGTGATCCGCATTCTTGAACCTTCCGTTGCTCAAGTACTGCAAGCATTACCAAAATGCACACAGGAATTAGCCAGTGTGGATGCCTAAGTCTATGACAGCTGCTAAGTCTAAAACAATGCAAATAGATGATAATTACACAACAACAACTCAGTGTTTCCCATCATAGACAGGATATGGAAAGGACGAAATATACATAATCTTATCCTTCCTGAAAAATACTAGATGATCACAACTGGAGAAAATATTTCATCAAGTTACGGAAATCTCTTCACAGCAAATTTAGGTTATTTACACATAGAAGACGGTTTCGTTTCTAAATCATGTTAAGTTCTGTGTTCTATTTCAGCAGTTTGATATTTTCAATCTTCTTTCATTGCCTGAGTTCGTTCATCAACAGCTTAAATTAGCGAAGCAAAGTGACTGTGGCAACTCACATGTCCATGGTCACCAAGATTGACAACATAAGCACCAGGAACAGGCTGAACAGTGATCCAAGTCTTGCCACCATCCCTAGTAGCCTGAAGCCCGCCGACCTGATCCTGCAGCAACAGCGTGATCGTTCCAGGATCCGTGTGGCGCTTGAGTCCGAGGGTGAGATCAGGCTGCGGACACTTCGGATAGAAGTTAACCACGACTTTCTGGTCCATGTCAACACACGCCTTCGTCAGTGCCTCCATCTCGAGCCCCATTGCCTCGGAGAGCACTCCCAGGAGTTTGCAGGCGAGCCCCATCAGCTTCTCGCTGTACTCCTCGGTCACCTTGATCCAGCCCTCCGGCTTGTCCGGCCACCTCGAGTAGTCCCTGTTCCTGATGGGGTATGAGAAGTATGTCACTATCTCGCGCCAATCTTGAACTGCTTCACCCTGATGAAATAGCAAAGACCATAGCATCAGATACTCTGGTTTGTACCAACAAATAACCTGTTCTCATGATGTGAATTCTGAATACCTTAGACAACATGACTGAACATATAATGAAAATCAAATTACGTAGGGTGGGCTATGAATATCACTCGATCAAGTCACTCCAAATCATAAGATGCTAATAGACAGCAATAAGATCTCATTGTTTGCAACACCAAACGACAATGTTTAACAAAACACGACATTAAACACAACATTTCCCATAACCATTTTCCCACTTAACATAACAACAACTACTACTACTACTACCAAGGTGCTCCCATCGTGACAAGTTCTACAAAGACAATATGTACTCATTCTTATCCTTATTGTGAAGGATCAAAAGATTTTTTTTCCCCAAGAAATCAACAAACACCTCAGCCCCCAAACCAACACATCATCAAATGATCAAGCTAACCTTTAACTCAAACTCTCTCTAAACAACAAAAAGATTATTTCTAGAATCAATTATCAAACTCATTAACGACAAATAGACTATTATTGTCATGTGCAATCTTATCTATATTAAGAATAACAAAACGGCAATCTCTCGGATAAGTTATCAATGCACAAAACCAAATCCCTCAAAACCCTCATTTCAGTTCTCACCTGAAGATGACTTGACACAATAAACCCTCCCTTCTTCCCACCAGACATATCGAACCTCAGCTTCTCCTCCTCCTTCAACCCGAAAAACCCTCTCGCCAGCCTCGTCATCTCCTCCACCAACCCAGCCTCCACTCCATGATCAACAACCTGGAAAATCCCCCAGTCCTCGCACGCCTCCACGATCTTCCCACGAATCTCCGCCCTCCTTTCCCCCTCGATCCCCTCCAGCGATATCACGGGAATCACGTCGCTGAATTCGTTGTACGCGATCTTGGGCCGCTCGTCCTCGTCCCTCACGAATGTGGACTGCAGGGTCGGAGAGTCCGCGATGGAGGTGAGTGTTGTTGGTCCCGGCGCCATTTGGGTGGATGATTTGAATGAGAGATGGAATGAGATGATGATCGATGAGAGTATGGTCAATGAAAGGATGATGATCGATGGTGGGTGGATATATAGAGAGGAGAATGAGAGGTGGGTGAAAGTGTGTGAGAAAGGGGAAGATGGCAACTACCTACACAAAGGAGGGAAGGGAAGGGAGAGTGTGGGGGAAACGAAGGCTCGTGTGTTGGGGTTAGTTATCTGTCAATTTCGGAAACTATCTCACCCATTGGTTTGCATTTCCCTTCTAGAAAGCCGGACAAAGGGAGGCACCCCGGTATGTCCGACGAATCAAACACACAGCACATGAAACTGTTAATCAATTATCTAGAATTACCCCCAAAAAAAAAATTGGATAAATTATCTAGAATTACAAAAAATCAAAACTACTCAAAAAGCTATACATGAAAATATATGTTTCAAAAATTATAATTTTTAGAGAATCACATATTCTACACACACGCACTCTCTCTCCCATCTCTATCTCACATCAATTTCATCCTTATCGACATTGTCTTATCCATTTCATCTGACTTCAACTTCTTCTTAATGTTATTCAACTTAAATCAAACACATCTGGAAAACCATAAAGATTCGAACCATCCAAAATTGAAAGCAAAAATTTATATGTTTGTGTTTATGTGTCTGTAGATTGAAAAGTTAGGGTTTTGAGATTCAATTTTTATCGCGGATGGAATTATCGTCTTTTTTGGGATGTATTGATCCATTTTTCTGTTTAAAAGCTATTTTGATTTTCAATCAGATAATTGCATGAAAATGACGCTGTGTTTTGGAACAATTGTTTTTTACTGACGCTATGTTGTTTTATACAAACGCTCTATTTTCGTTTTTTTTGTCAGACGCTCTGTATTTTTCTTCAGACGCTCTATTTCAGAAACAGAGAGCCTGAACTAACACATAGAGTGCCAATTAAAAAAATACAGAGCGTCTTTTGTTTCTTCCTTATTCCTTCGTCGAGTCTGTTTTTCACCGTATCCACGCCATACTTTCTCATCATGTAAGGGCCTATTGTCGACGAACAAAAGCTACTCAAACAACAACTGATTTGTATTGTTTTGGATTGTTGTGTTGAATAAAGAAAGACGATGACAGAGTGTTATGATCGGGAACGTGAAGGAAGGAGAAAGGGAGGATGAGCATGACGATGATGAGATTGATGAGGATGATGATGAAGAGGACGACGAAAAGGCAGTAATTAGTTTTTTATTTTTTTTTTTGTCGATGGATTGGTCGATTTTTTTTATTATTGTATGTTTTTGGAATAATGATTCCTTGCGTATTTTTTTGGGATTTTTTTCACTTTTTTTATGTTTGGGTAAATCTCCCAATATTTTTTCGTATAAAAGATCTTAAATATTATACTTATATAAAATAAAAAACAAGAATAAAAAATTTTTTTTTTATTTTTGATTTTTATTTAATCTGTTTAAGAAGCATTATCGATATCAAACAGTTCTTTTTCATTCGTCCTTTAAACAAAATAAAAAATTAGAAATAACAACGACACCAAACAGGCCCTAAATGTGTTTGATTTGGACTTGGGAGATGTAAGCAATATTGGTCTTGTTACATATTATAATTTTGTATTTTATTTGTCCCATATTAATTACGAAAAATTGATTTGACGTGATAATTAAGAAAACGGATTGATTTGATTTTTTCCTTTTTCTTTTTTTTTTCGTCATTGTGAGTGGATTTGGTTTGTGTGTGGGTTGAGATAGGAAAAATAGAAAAGGTT
The DNA here is from genome assembly GCA_035668315.1 of Drosera spatulata. Lineage (NCBI taxonomy): Eukaryota > Viridiplantae > Streptophyta > Magnoliopsida > Caryophyllales > Droseraceae > Drosera > Drosera spatulata. The sequence continues at coordinate 4,040 of JAOVYX010015467.1, read as the reverse complement.
AGAGTAGAATTATGGATGACAATTAAAGAAAGAGAAAATAATGATAATGAAGGCTATGCGATATAAAATAAGGATATTTGAGATTTTTTAAATCTTACAGAACTGACTAAATATGAAAACATAGTAATTTAAACCCTAACCTTAGACCCTAACACTAAACCCTAAACCCCTAAATGCCATATATATATAGGACCCGATCTTGGTTCTTTACAAGAATGAAAAGTTATTTTTATGATGTTTTAAGACGATGTTGAATTCTTGATCCTTAGACCCTAACACTAAACCCTAAACCCCTAAATGTTATATATACCCGATCTTGGTTTTGTACAAAAGTGAAAAGTTGTTTTTATGATATTTTAAGATGATGTTGAATTTTCGATCACTTGGTTTGTCCAAAGATGTTAATTACGTTGTATGTTCCATGAAAGTGTTCGTATCTGGATTAAATCGGAGATATCCACGAGTGGGAGAGAGTTTCCGGAGTAAGGAGTGAAAGAGCGATTTGTAAGGAAATACATGCATACATGGTATACTGTTGCTGTGACGGAATCTTGATCATTAATGTTATTCTATACTTGGCCATAGCAACTTTCGGATGAAAACGTTGTCGTCCGTATGACTATCCTACAGAGTAACAGAGGTGCCCACAGATTCACCAGGTATATGGTTGCTTCGCTACTAACTTGACTTGATAATGGTAGATACAAGTGGGTTTTAGGTTTTTTGTGTGTATTTTTATAACGGGTATATTTTTTAAGGTGTTTTTTATTTAATTTTTTTACAGTTGTTTTTTTTAAAGGTATATATTACTATTTTAAGAATATGTTTTTATTTCAGATTATTTAAATATTTTTTTACGAAGAAAGGATTGTTTTTTTGATTAACAGCAGATATGTGTTGTTTCCTTCTAAAGCCGGCGATCCTCATCCAGTAAAAGGAGCTACGGTGGACACTTATCGATCAAGAGTTGGAACAATAGAAGACTGAAAGAATAAGGTCGCAAAAACATACTCCTCAGACTTTGTATTATTTTAATCGGATACACAAAATGATATAAATTTTGATTGATATTATAATTCAAAAATATATTATTTTTTTTGAAAAAATATTGTGAAAATATAAATCATGTGTCTACATGATTAACGAAGTTCTCAAATTGTTTACAAAATAATATATAAAGAGAGAAATGTTACAAAGTTTATAGGACGAAGGGAGTATCCATTTATCTGTCGTTCAAATCAAAACATATAAATTAAGAAATATCAATCATATATTGCTTTCATTTCATGAAAATTACAACAATTTGATTTTTAATATTATTTTATATATATTTTGATTAGTTTCGTTTTATCATTAGACGGTAAAAAAATATTTTTTTTAAATCCAAATTTATCATTAATATTTTACAAAAAACTTACAAAACTATCATTTGATCCTCACGTGAGATGGATCAAAATTTTCATGGGACAGATAAAGTATCTTTTTTCAATGATGAAAGTCCTTATCAATTTTTGAAATTGTGTTTGCTTTGTAAAAATAAAAAAAATGTAATAAATTTATGAAGAAGAAAAAAAAATTTATTACTAACACCAAATAAATTATATGTTGTTAAGACACATTCAATGACAAAGATTTTTTTAAAAACTGTTTTTATTTTTAAAATTTTCAAATCATTTAATATTCATCATTCGTTAATCCCTAATAACACATAAAACTAATATCATATCTCCTTTGCCCATTATCTCCCACAGTTGATATTTTGAAATTTAATCCAATCCCTCCAACAACAAATAAATTGACACGGAAGAAATAGATCACAACTCTAAGCCATTTCGATACCCATTAACGGTTAATATCCTACAAATACTTCACATCATTCGCCGCAAAAACGAGGCTAGATACAATAACCAAAGGATGGGCTGGAGAAACAACAGCCTTCCATAATGCTTGTGCATTTTCCGAGCACTGTATTATTTACACGAGGAGACCAAAACTATATACATTCAGCGTTTAAGAGTTGAGACCTGAACACCATCATCAGCTTCCTAACAAAGACGATGCTTCACAAAAGAGCTAAAACCATGGATGCCAGGTCGAATCCATCACGCACAAGTTTCTCGGGCTCAACGCTGCGTCGACCAAGTCAGTTACGCCCTGTTGTACTGACCGTAAGGGGTCAACAGTGTTCTCTTCCTGCATAAGAAGCCAATAAATATTAATCCGCGGGCACTGCTTGGTTCGCATACAACTGGTTCCAACACTAAATTATCACCCTGATGGTCGTGGTTGAAATCCTGTTGGATAAATGGTACTACAGGTTCTCGGTGGGGTTTGCACCTAATCTAACTGCATAGTGTTTCACTCCAATGTACAATCGTAGGGCATTGCTAGCGGGTTCCTATTATGATGATAGTAGATTCACTAATGTATATTTTACCAGAAGAAAAGGGTGTCGAGTCCACTAAACAATACCGATTCAAGTAAGACGAATAACAGAATCAACAAGATGAAATGTCAGTCATACCTCTTCACAGGAACTCTGCGGGGCAATGGAGTTGAGCCGGAGCATTACATGTTCCACATTGGTTGTCACTTTGTTTTTAAATTCAGGAGGATTCAAGCCATTTCCACTGCCAAGCGGTGTCATAGGCATCCCTAGTGGTCTTCTCCAAGACCATGATAGCAGCTCATCACGGAAAAACATCGCGAGGTGATACCACAAGTGCTGACTTTGCTGTAATGGCGGGTAAAAACAAACAAATGAGAATGGGATAGATGGCAGCATCAATCTATGGGTTAAGTATTAAAATCGACAGGATCTCAGAGACGCAGAGAGAGACTCACTTTTGGAGCAACCACGGCTTGGGCAGCAGAGCACATTGCGGATACTACAAGACCTTCCACTCCAAAACTGGAAAAGAAGCTCTGAATATTACGGGTCAGACGGAATGGAACAGGTTCGTTGAACTCAATCATCCCATTTGCATCATATGCGGGATGAAAATCCAACTGGAAAATCTTGCCCGTGGTCCTTGAGAAAAGAATTTTATTCGGAGTTCTGGCGCCGATCTGAAGCATGTATGATATGAAACAAGAAAGAGCCACCTGGATCGCAAACTGCTTTTTGTATGCCCACAGATGGTGGCCATTGATCAGGGTCTTGTATATAAATTGCGTGAGAATATTATCAGGGACATGTTTAGTTATCTCAATATAAGCTTGGTGGCGAAGCTCAAGAATGGCTTCGGGAGAAAGTTGGCCAGAAACAGCCTGGTTCAGATGTTCCTTGTAGAGCGTAATTGGCAGATCCGCCTCCCTGCCGTTCCTTGCACAGTGATTATCATATACCTGAAGAAATGTGTTGTACGTAACATCATCTTCTACCATGCGAACCTAAATTAGAAACATGAGCAGCTTGAAGTTAGAAGGCAGTCTTGACAATAACCATGAGCCACACACCAAGTTCATACAACAGGCCACGCAGGTCTATCTGGGGGGAGAAAAAAACACAAATGACAGGAAAAAGAAATACCCATTACCTGAGACCAAACAGGAATAATGATTGGTGTGTGGATGCAGATATGGCGTTTTCTAGATTCTTTGTGCTTATCGAACATACGGTTCATGACACGGAAAAGCTGCAGCATGCGTTCATCACTCCTTGCATTAGGAGTCAGAGAAGTTTGAACGATAAAATGACGCTGAGAACCATCAGAGCCAATCAGAGTCAAACGACGGAAGCTGCTACCATGCCTCCGGACAATCGCAACATCTGGCCCGATCCTATCCAGCTTCACAGTGTGGTCAGGCGCGATTTCCTGGACATCAAACAATTTAGATGGCACGAAGGTTTCTACTTGTTTTTTCCTTAAATGAATTGCGAAGGAAAATAAAAAAGAAAGAGTTCATTGTTAAAGCAGAACACAAGGTACCTGGTCGGTGAAGTACTGCCCCGGGACCTCCACATCAACAACATGGAAATCACGCAACACTTTACTTTCTTCTTCCAACTTCAAAGCTGCGGGGAACCTGTCCTCAAC
>JAOVYX010015466.1:0-27764 GCA_035668315.1 Drosera spatulata | reverse complement strand
CTCCGTGCACCCCCCCCCCCCCCAAAAAAACAATAAAAAAATTAATTTGTCCATCTTACAAAAATTACGACTTTACCATAAAAGAAAACTTTACGGGTTGAATTTACTCAACTAACTTTACTATTCATTTTATTATCACATCATCGCACTCCACTACGGGTTGAATTTACTCAACTAAGTTTACTATTCATTTTATTATCACATCATCGCACTCAACTATCATTTTTCTTCACTCCACTTCGCGCACTCGCACACAAAGGGCAAGAGGGTCATTTACTTCAAATTCAACACAATTCCTTTATATACGTGTACGGTCAATGGGTTGCATTATTTTTGAACCGACGGGAGTGCTTTTTATGATATTCTACTAGAATAAATAAAAAAATAGATGATGCATGGGAATGGTTGGGATAGCTCAGATTAACCCTTTCTTTCTTTTCCGATCACTTGGAAGGGACAAAAGAAAAACTTTTTTTTTTTAAGAGTGATGGGTATATTATATATGTTACAATGATTTTTCATTAAATTATGACTTTAAATATTGAATTTCTAAAAGTCTGAAGTCTCATTTTAAATTGTAATTTTTTAAATAATTTTAAAAACAGTATAAATAAATTGGATATAGAAAATAATATTTTAGTTCTCTAAAAGTGGTGAATGAAGTGAGAGATAGAGCTTCGGATAGGAATAAGGATAAGAAAAGAGAATCTAGGTGGGTCATTTTCTGCACCAAAAAAAAATTAGAGATAGGAAGTGGAATAGGGAATCTCGTGCAAATTCTCATACAAGGTGGAAAATAAAAAACACTTTAAAAACTATGTTCTTTGACGATGCTAAGATATTAATTAAAGCTTTTAAAAGCATGTTGTAAGTCACATTTTTGTTTATCTTTTAAAAAAAATCAAATAAAAATATATAGTAACTCAATGAAAACACAATCCCAATAAAATCTCTTGTGAGAAAACTCTATCTATGCCACCCATTACCCATCAATCATGTAATATCCCAAAGGTTTGGCTAAAAAGGGTTTGATAAAACTACCTATATCAATAAAGTGCATCTTTCTTTTCGCTAACCCATCATTTTAGAACTCCACGGTTAAACGTGTTTGACGTGGGATAATGCTAGGATGAATGACCTCCTGGGAAATTCACAAGATGTGTGCCAGTGAGGACAAAACACACTGAAGGAGTAGTGTTAGTATGTGAAACCAGTTGTCAGCCTGAAAAATGGATGTTGCGTTCTTAAGTGGAGGTATATGTAATATCTCAAGGCCTCATTTGGTACATAGGATAAAACACAAGTTGGGATTATTAATCTCAGTGATCAGGGACGAAGCTACAAGCGATCAAGCGTAAGTAGACATCTACACTAGATTTTCGAGAAAAAAAATACCTAGTATTGATATGGTTTGAATCGCCTACACTTGTTTTATGTAGAAAATACCTTGTATCGCTATTGCTTTGCTTCGGTTTTTTTTAAGTATGGACTTTCACCTAATAAGATAAACAAATATGAATCCATCATTATCCATCACTCAAATGTGTGGATAAATTTCTTATACGAAAGAACCTCATTCATCAGGAGTTGAAATCTTTATCAAAGCAAAATCATGAAGGGATCAATTTGGATGATCAGCCTCCTTATCTAGCACTTCAATCCCGAATTTCTGAATACCCCTCTAATAGTAAAGATAGAATACACATAACATATCTTCAAAAGGGGACTTGCCAGTTGTGAAATCATAATTTTTTGAAAACAAAATTTACGGTTTAGGAGTAAAAAATCATCAAAAATTGCTTGCGAAGTTGCACGGGGGATCAATGTATGAATGATAGTTAATTATTGATATTGAAAAAAGATATTTTTCACATAATCGACAATGAGTCGACCTTAATTAGATGTTTCCAAAATATGAGAACTCGACAACATTAATTATAAAATGAGAATTTCATTTGTTCTTCTTCTTCTTCTCTTTAGATTTAATATTTACTTTTTTTTCCCTTATAATACCTATATTGTGCTCGTCTACACTTCAAATTTTTCCTGACTCTGCCCCAGTCAGTGATCATGTATTTGGTACAAAGAATAAGAGACAAGTTGAGATTATTAATTTTAGTGATTGTGACATCGTTAGCTAGGATTTATCGATAAGAAAGAAGAAAGCGTGCCAGTGTCTATGATTTATGATCTTCTGCTTAGCCCTATCATGGTTGTCAATCATCTCCCTCGCCCTATTGAATGTCTTCCTCTTTCAACTATCATGCATTTGATACATAGGATAAGAGACAGGTTGGGATTATTAATCTCAATGATCATGCATTTGGTACGCAAAATGGACCTGGGATTAAGAACCCTATCCATGAAGATAAGGGCTCTTATCCCCTTATTATTAGTGACACCTCTCCCGTGTCACCCATATTCTTGCTAGTCAGGATATGAGATTTCAACTGTGAAACTCCACCGTCGTCCGCCACCTTCCGTCGCTCGTCACTCACCTCCCGTCACTCACCACCCCTCGTGGGCCGCGATTGTCGCCCGTCGTCGCCCTCCACCGTCGCCACCCGTCACCATCGTCTCCCGCCGCCCAGTGCTCGTCACCTGCCGCCATCGTCTCTTGGAACCCGCCGCTCGTCGCCTTCTACCACAACCGTCTGTCGCGCGTCGCCCTTGCTGCTCATCGCAGCCCTCTACTGCCCTCTCTCCCCACCGCCCGTCGCCTATTGCCTGCCTCCACCGTGGTGGCCTGTCACCACCATCATTTTTTTCTTTCATCACTTTTATAACTTACTGTTACCAAATACAATCATGACATGTTTGGATGTGATACATAATCCTCTGGATTAATAATGAAGGGATTATTAATCATTTTACTAATAATGAGGTCTTATCCTATCTTGTGTACCAAATAAGGCCCAAAGGTTTGACTCAAAAAGGTTTGATGGTATTACCTATATCAATAAGATGTATCTTCTTTTTTGGTAACCCAACACTTTAGAACTCTGCAACTAAGCGTGTTTGACATGAAGTAATGCTACAATGATTGACCTCATGGGAAGTCCCCAGAATGTGTGCAAGTGACGCCAAAGCACACTGGAAACACTAGTGTTGATATATGGGGCTAGTTATCAGCCTGAAAAACGGTTCATGATAGCGATCCGATAACGAGAATTGATCGAGTGTTACAAATCATCTTCCATCACACATTACACTAATGTCTTCTCCTCCACCTCCACCTGCACTCCTACTTCTTCCAACCCTATTTGTCCATCACGGGGTCATCACACATCGGTCTTGTACTCAGCCTCCACTTAGCTTACAAGATGATTTTGCATTTTGTCATGTCCAATTGGATAATTAAAACGTTCTACTTTGCTCTATTTTGGATAAACTATGTTTTTCGTTTTACCTATATATGTTAAACTTAATATGGACTGACTTCATATATTATATACATAATTTATAAGAAAAATGAAAGAACAATCAACACAATTAAAAGCATAACGTTTTTTTTCGTAATCCTACTACTCCTTCCGTCCCAACAAAAATACAACACTTTTCTAAATTGATCCCTCCCACAAAATTTACAACCATACCATAAATAGAAACTTTTGGGATCAAAATTATTGTTATATCCATACTATTATTTTATATCATATCATCACACCCTACAACCATTTCTCTCTCTCCTTTCTCTTCCACTTATTTACAAGGACAAAGAGGTCATTTTGCACTAAATTCAATTCTTTCCTTAATATGCGTGCATGGTCCTTGGGTTTAGAGTTGTAAATGAACCAAACCGAGTCGAGTTTTTACGAACTCGATCTCGAACACTTACTATTCATTTCGAGTCGAACATTAGTCGAACTCGAACATAGGGTAAAAAAAAATCGAGTTCGAGTTTATGTTCGTCGAGTATCGAACCTCTCATCGAACAATTATATATCCATAAAATTAGTTATGAAATTTTGATAAATTAAAATCAACCATTAACCAATAACATTAGATATTAGTTACAACCAAAAAATCAATACATTTAATTATATCAATGGCAACATGGCATTGCATCAAAAAAGACAGTAGAAATTACAATAGAAAGTATCGATTATAAAGATTTCAAAAACTAGTATTACTTGCTTGCATATAAAAACCAAAAACTGTCGATGCATCAAAATAGCTGCACTTCTTGTAACTCCCATGTCCCAAACTATCGACATAACTCTCAAGAATTGAATTATTTTTTGTACTTTCTTTATTTTTTGTACTTTCTCTCTTCCTACTTGTGATCCATTTCGAAGAGTTTTTTAAAATATAAACTCAATTAGAAACAAAAAAAATTAGTTTGTTAGGACTCATCGACTTATATTTTATATAACTAAATCTTATAATATTTTCAAAATTTTCAATTTTATAATTGCAATAAATAAATGGGATTAAAAGCAACAATTTAAAAATTTACAATTAAAAATAAACAAACAGTTCACGAACTTCTCGATCGAACTCGAATTCGAACTGTTCATGAACAATTCACGAACTTCTCGAGTCAAACTCCTCGAGTTCTTTGAACTGAAAAATCGAGTCGAGTCGAATTCGTTTTCATTTTCGAGTCGAGTTGAGTCGAACTTTTACCAAGTCAAACTCGAACCATTCACGAAGAGTTCAGTTCATCTACAGCTCTACTTGGGTTACATTATTTTCAGGACGGAGAGAGTATTTTATACCATCTTCGTCCCATAAAAAATACAGCGTTGGCTTAAGTCAGCGATAAATTCAAGCTATGAATCGTTCGTGGGAGCCAACAATGATAAATTAAGTTATATATTTCAACCATGTATCAGTGACGTATTTTTCTTACGTCATCAAGATAAATAACAAAACTCCTCAAAATACGTGTTGAACAGTACAGTGATGATGCAACGTTTTTCCCTACTGAGTTTTTCCTTCTCCTGTGATAATAGAACTAGAAGAGAGATCTTTTGTTTCCTACTCACACGAGCCCATATCCGTGCTTTTCTATTAATCTCTAATTCTAATCTTCCTCTGGGTTGTTAACCCCATCTCTTTTAATACACTATTTCATTTTCCTTTGCAACTGTCATCTTCAAGGAGTCCCTTCCCACTCCCACCCCCAAATCTAGGATTTCCTTTCTCAACCATCTTATAAGTGCCTCCGCCTCCTATCCTCACCATGAATAAATCTCACAAAACCTTGAATCCTTCACACACAATCGATTCCTTGAGTTAATCCAATCTGTCCTCATCTTCCTCCCCCGATGTCGTCCATGCCACGAATCCTTTTTCTTCCTCAAATGATCTGGATCTTACCTCTCAACGTTCCAGTTCGTGTTCTCATGCGTTCCGGAACGCTAGCAAACTGGATCCGATCCGTGCGTTCCGGATCGTGGATCAAGGGGAGGGGGGTTGAGCATTCCCGATAACATAGCTACAAACTACTACTACTTTTTACAGCTACTGTCTTTTTTTTTTTTTAACTATTGTCGTCTTGTGGCTTCCTGACGGGAGTGCTTCTTCTTAACTACTATTGTGCCTTCCTAATGGGAGTGTTTCTAACTTACTGTTGTGACTTCAGAGTATTTTTTTTATGTACTATTATGGTTTCTGAGTGTTTCTTGTCTATGTAGCTTCGGAGTGTTTTTGATCTACTATAGCGACTTCGGGATATTTCTTGTCTACGGTTTTGGTTTTGGAGTGTTTATTATCCACTGTTGTGCCTTTCTACGGACAGTGTTTACTGTTTATTGCTTGGCTTCATCACAAGTTGAAGTATTAACTTAAGAGGAATGTTAGAATATTAGATTTATTTTGAAAATTTTACTAGATATTTTATAATGTTAGAATATCCGTATTTCATGTTTTACAATAATTAGTTAGATATGATGTTTCTTAGTATCTTATTTCTTATTGTAATCTTTCTATATCTTATACTTGACTACTCTATAAGTAAAGAATATGTCATTATCAATAATATCATCTCATTCAACTCTCTTATTTTATTTTGTAACTTGATATCAGAACCACTACATAAAGCTGGATGCAAAACAAGGTGAAGTACTACATGAGCTTGCCAAATATAAATGATTGGTGGTAAGCTAAATTATCTTACTATGACTCGACCGGACATCTTGTTTGTCGTAAGTGTGTTGAGTCAGTTTATGAGTACACCACGCATCACACATTAGGAGACATTACGTATAGCAAAGTATTTGAATGGGGCACCAATAAGCGGATTACTATTAAAAAACCAAGGTCATATGAATATGACAGGATACTCCGATACAGATTGGGCTAGATAACCTGTTGGTCGACGTTCCACAACAGGCTATTGTGTGATGTAAGGTGGCAATTTAATAGCATGAAAGAGCAAGAAATAGAAAGTTGTCTCAAGAACTAATGCTAAGGAGGAGTACAAAGCAATGGCTCACGTGACAAGTGAGACGATTTGGTTCATGGCGCTGTTGACAGAGCCTGGCTTGGGTGATACAAGTCCCTATTAGTTACGATGTGACAATAAATCTGTGACCTATATTGCCACAAATCCTGTATTTCATTAGAGAACTAAATATATTGAAGTTGATTGTCACTTTGTGCATGAGAAAGTGCAAATGAATAAGATTAGGTTGCAACATACTCGTTTTGAATATCAGTTAGCAAATGTCCTTACTAAAACATTAAAGGGACTAGAATCAAGATGTTATGTAACAAGTTTGGATTATTCAGCTTGTATATTGGGCCCAATTTGAGGATGAGTGTTGAGAATAAGGAAATGTATTATATGATTTTCTTATATTTTATATTAGGGTGTGTGTTATGACCTTATATATATTGTGCAGTCTTCCTATCAATAGAATCTTGTTTGACAATTGGTACATGCAGGAAGAGTATTACCAAAAAATTCACAAATTTCGAGTTTTTTTTTTATATAATTTCTTCTTCTTCTTCCTCTCTTTTTTTATAGGGAGCATTAGTACTCCCTCTGTCCCATATTAATCGAAGTGCCTTTCTTTTTGAGTCGTCCCAAAATAAATAAAACATTTCCTTTTTTGATAACCTTTTAACATAAAAAAATCAAATCAATCCCATGTGCTGCATTAGAGCATTTGCAATGTGTTCCCTAAATCATTCTCTATCCCCAATTTTGAGAAATTAGACAAAAAAAAAAAAAATGATGCGTGCAATGGATTTTCTATCCATATCCCTATCTCTATATCATTCCCTATCCTTCACTTTCTCCCCCAATTCTAGGGAATCATAACCTCATTTCCTATACATATTTTACTCTTATTTTATACTATTTTAAATTCTAAAAAAATAGTTACTATTTAAAATAAAGTTTTTGAACTTAGGAATTATAGATTTGAAAAAATAAAAAATAAAAAAGATCATAATATATTTTAAAAAATTATTTTTGATTAAAAATAAAATTTATTTAAATGCTTATTATCACAAAAAGTATAATAAAAATCAATATAAAAATCGATGTAGAGAATCGATATAGAAATACAGTTGGATGAGTGAATCGAAAATTGGATCCCTATTTAGAAGGAATGACCCTGCATCACTGTATTGTAGGAATACAGATAGAGAAACTGCTGCACATGATCTTACACCCACTAATTTCTCTCTCAATTGTTACAGTAAATTCTACTATCATCAAAATATTCTTTCTTCATCAAAATCCATATAAATTCAATACACACATAAATTCTAGTATCGGGTCAAAATGTTTCGATTAATATGGGACTGAGGGAATAGAATTTATTTCTCAACAATATGGCTAAGAAAAAACATGCATCCCCTTTTCCTTTTTTGGTAATAAAAGAACTTCTACTTTAAAGTGACGTCCAAATAAATTTCGAAGAGTTGACTTAGTATGATTATTAATGAATCTATTAACTTTGTTGTATTAGACCGAAATATCCTTGTGTGATGGTAAGAAAATGTAAAAACGAATTGTGATTGATCAGAAAAAGAAATATTAATGATGAAGAAAATGATGTGATATAAGTAACAACAATTTAGACTTTTAAACAATAAAAACTTGTCAATTTAGAAAATATTATAATTTATGTAGGATATCTAAATTTAGTAATGTGTCGTAATTTATTTAGGACGGACTGAGTATTATCAATAAAAGCATGAAACAATAACAATGAATGAAGAATGAGTGGTAACAAATTTATCTTCCCTCCGAAACCATGGCAGAAATAACTTCTAAGAATAGGAGACAATAATAGTGAGCTCAGACAAGAATCATGTGGTTCATTTGCATTCAAGAAGGAAAGTTCGCCCATCGTCCATAAATCTAGACATAAATAATATAGATAACTCACCAAAGAATTGAACTTATAATAAAGAAAAATAAACACACTGCCAAAAGTATGTGTCTCTTTAATTTAAGCTAACACCCTTCCTGTTTATGTTGCTTTTCTTTCTTCAAAATAGGCGCACTCATCTCAGTGGGCCAACACACTGTAGCAGCCTCAATCCATTTCAAACCAGCCCAATTGTTTATAATTTTCCCCTTCTGTCTGTTTTTCCTCTAGCTCATGGACCCATATACAGTATTTCTTATCAGTTTATTTCGTCTGATTTGTTATACAAGGATTCATATTGTCAAAGAAATTCATATGGGATGGTGCATGTCCAGGTCCGAGGGTGTGCTAGGGGCATAAGATGAATATTAAAAGGAGATGTAAATAGAGATCGTATGCTATCAAGTCACACATTAATACATTAGTATACAACATAAAAGAGACTTAAGAAGCCATCATAGAAATCATAGATAGAACCAAAGAAAACATATGCTGTATCAGATGACTAAGTTTTCTGGCACATCCCTAAATTTCAATATTTCAACCCCATATCTCAGCTAATATCTAATAATACGGTGATGGTGCCGTCTCAATATTAGGACCTATTTCAGAATGATTTCTCATATATGACCCGCACAAAGAAGTAGGAAAAGGTGTTACACAATGTTTCTTTAGGATGACAGTTAAAGAAGACCTCGATACATGCCTCGAACAAAGAGCAGACAACAGAGAGAGTTTTCAACAGATTGTCTCTAAACATAACGATGAAAAGGACAGAACGAGTATGAGAAGTAAAGGGGTTATTAACTTAATCATTATCATGCTCAAAATTTTACAATTAGTATGCTTACACTTACAAAAGGAGGAAGAAATATGAAAACTGGATGTATCTCTTGGTTTTCTTCCCCTTACAATTAGATGGAAAGGAAATCCTGACCCTCGAAATATTTTTCTCAAGAGGTCAGATTTCGTAATGTAAGGAGAGAACATGGGATCTCCATCTAGAACCTCAAAACAGCTCCTTATGAACAGGATCTGCAAAAGAGGAAAAAGATCCATCAGCAAGTGAGTATGGAGTCCCGGGCGAAGCAAGTTAAGTAGGATATGTAAAGCAAGTGCCAAAAGGCGAAGAATTATGGACTCAAACGCGCAAGACAAGGGTATACAAAGCCTGGTTAAACGGGAATCCAGACACTCTGAATGATATGCAAGTTCCAGAGATGAGAAGAAAAGAACAAGAGCAAGATTCGACGAAGCTTGGAAGGTAGAAGAAACTGAAAGAGAGCCTACTGAACAAGATAAGATGCAGTATGAGTTGAGGAAATTTCGACAGGATACTAGTTGGGAAATTTGCTCACAAATAACACACTAATCAGGTCTAAAAGAATAAAAAACTACCCGTATATTATCAACTAAATAGTATATTCAACTTCCAAAGGTACAAGTTCTAGTCCATTACATTGAGTTCATATCAAACTTTGTCATAGCTTATTGCCTTGTTCTCCCATGATCACAGGGTTCTCTCTGAATGTTGGTCTCGTACACCATATAGAGAAGGTATGGAAATGGATGGAGAATGAGTCAGCAGATGTAGACAATGCTACGTTACAGGGAGCGAAAAAGTATGGTACAGACGAGAGATCAAATAGGAGTATGAAAAAGTGGAGATGTTCGCACTACAAGCAATTAAAGCAAGTACCACACATAATGTCACCCTTGTTACGATGACTTCAAGTCAATGACCTGCTCAAAGAATTAGAGCATTTGATAATAGCCCACTACTAGGTAAAATCATTTGCCACATTTTCGCTATGGCTACAGCAATACTGCTAGTACTCTATAGTCTATTCTATGTTTCATTCTACTCTAAACTGTCTGGGCTAAACTTCAAGCACTTTCAAGATGACTACCATTTACTCTTCATGGTGTTGATATTAGGAGTTTAAACTACGCATGCTAAGTGTGTCACTGCCTCTCTAAGTGTAGATGGATCTTTGACAATGAACAGGATGACTTCTTGCATTTTTTAGGGGAACACTAACTTTCTTGGGCAAACCTATATGAATAAGAGAAACTGCAAATGAAATCTACTAGTCCATGGAAAGAAACAATACGCAAATGAACGCAGGCACAACTTACTGCACCAATTTCAATTCACTCCTAGGAACCCACAACTCTGAAACCGGCAAGTCAGCCTCGTTTTCGTTCACTACCCCTCGGCATCTTGGAAAGCCACAATAACATGGCAATCTCTCGTCAATTGAGAAGAATCTGCAGAGTACAATGTTTGAATTAATGAGCTCGAAACAGAAAAAGAACCTGAGTATAGGTGTCAGATCAAAACCTGTAATCATATGTCAGTTCCTCCCATTGCTTGACATCTCTTTTGGCGAATATTATTATGTGCTCATCGCCATTAATAGTAATAACTCTCGAATAACAGTTGGGCTGCGCATGAAACAAGCAATTTGAGGAGCAACAGTAAAGTAGCACTCGTCTTCTAGCGATATAAGACTGTTTTTGGCCCCAAAAAAAATGCAGATGATCATTAAGGGGCAGAATATTACTTCACAAGAATGATTGATTAAATGAGCGATGCTCCCCGCCCTCGTAGCATCAATGACGCGTTCATCAGCTACCCGGAACATATAGGTCCCAGCACCCTGAAAAAAATAATAGTTAAATAATTAATTAAAAGCAGAACAGTGCCTATAGTACTAACTTCAAGTGAACCAGAACAGTGTCAGCTGCCATTTGGCACTACTCTAATGTGTTGAATTCATTGTTTTGTTATCTTACCACCAACGAGTTGTAAATCAAATGCTCTCTCCTGTCAGCCACTGATGGCCTGACAAGCTCACCCGTATATTCAATTACCTGAAGCAGATCAAAAGATACATTGTTACAAATAGTAAAAGAACTACACGTTCCTAAAGGCCCATACTAGTAACAGAAAAAAAAAATGAGACAAGAAAGTTCATTGACCATGTCTCCTGCTCGATGTGGCCATTTTGCAAAAATGCCCATTCCATGTATTCTTGATTTTCCTGTCAAAAACATCGATGAGAGGAAGTTTTCATAACTGTTGTGCTTTAACAAGCTTATAATACAAAACCATCAAGAAGCACTGGAGCAACAAAAATTCAACTCAAAAATGTGGAAAAAAATCATAGAGTAAGCAGCGATATCGATGATGGCTAAAGCAAAAAAGCACAAGCTTTACATAGCTGAACAACATAGAAAAGAACATAAGATCAATCTCTTCGACCAATCCCTTGAGTAAAAGAATGCACAGTGCAGATGCAACTGCTAGCACTGTCCCAAAGTACCAATCCCTTCAGTATTCTATGACTCAATTAGCCTAGGAGTTTGTTTTCTCTTCATAATTAGTTAAAGCAGAAAGTCAACATAACCAATAGAACTGGCGGGAAAGACAATCATAAGCAGGAAAGTGTTTGCCACATAGATAAGTAACTATATTAATTTCGATGGAAAAAGTTATAGTCTTACCAAAAGCTAATCTCTTTCTGAATGTCTCCTTCATATGTCTGTACTTCTCAGCTACTGAATTACACTGAGACAATCTACTATCTCGTGGTGTTGAAGAAAACTTGGAGCCCACGAGCAGATCATTATCTGATGATATGTGCATCAAGCTTTCATGCCTGGAATACCCACCTACGAGATATGGTCTATTCTCCACATATAGTCGCTTTGCAGATGCTGCAGCAAGGGCTTCTGGTTCTTTACGTCCCCTTCTGCCAAAATAGTCATAAGGCTCTGCAAAATGACCAAGGAAGATGAAAAAAATGTGATTACCTAGCAGTAGCAAATACCAACCTGGCCGCAGCAAAACCATAGAAGCAAAAGATGCAAGGTAATAGCACCAAACGCATACTCGCACCAGAAACAAATAGCAGCAGAGGGAAGTGAAGAAGGGTCAAAAGGATTGTGTCCTGGCGATAATGAAATTAGGTAGCCACAGTATACTAAGCTAAAATCAACCTTAATGACAAGTAAAATACAGTAACATACCACAGCGGGCACAACCAGAAGGATTTAGTGGAGGAGAGTAGGAGGTAGACGGGCAAGCATTATGCGCATTTCGCTGGTTTACATTTGGACGGTCATGAGATGGCTGCTTATGCTTTTTGCAGAAGGAAATTAGGCGAATGCACTGGTCGTCGTCATCATCTAAAGAAATGAGATGAAGTCTGTCTTCATCCTCGAGCTAAGAAGGATAAAAGAAAATCAGCATACATCATAAGAAATTAAAAAAAGGAAAAAGAAAAAAGAAAAGAGAAGCCATGAAGACCATAACAAGAAAAACAAAAATACCTCAACACAAAGTCCCGCTGCACGTGCACAAAGCGGATGATAGGCCACACGACAAGTGCTGTTTGAACACTGGAAAAATCATCCTTGTCAGACAAAGATCACGTTATACATACTCTTAATGATAAGTGTCACCATTATGGACATAAGCAGCTTTTAAAGTAATTCATGCATAATCCACTCGGGTATTTCCTTTATTAGCTTTTTTTTGCGTTAAGAGAGTTTACATATGGGTTTGAGTATACTCTCTGGACTGTTGATTACCATATTAATAATTCACAGAATAAAGGCTTGACATTCTATTAATAATACGGAGAAAAGGTAGAGCTTTACCTGGATACAGGCTCCAAAAGCAACCCCACAAATGCTACATAAAAGCTTCCAGCGGTCCTAGAGAAAAGAAACCGCAAACATGAAGACTGAGACGTTCAATTGAAACAATAATTTACAAAATGAAGGATCCATTTACCCTGTTGATCCTTCTCAACCCATCAATCGGTTGCATTGTCTTGATGTCAGCCAAGCAAGTTTCTGGACAAATTTCAATTAGTGAGTACCACACATGACATGAGAAATAACGCCATGGAACATCAATATAACCATCAAACCTGGTATCCATATAGCACAAGCCAGGTGAGCCCATCTGCCATCAGTTGTAGGCTTCATAGCTCCCCCTAGAAGTCAACAGAGAGGGAATCAGATTCAAATCCACACCTACCAAAACAATTTCTTTAATCTAATACCTACCAACAACTGGGCAGAGACAGCAGGGAGGAGAGTATTCTGGTGCACCAGGCCGGCATAAGTTACACAACCAAAGTACTCCATCAACTGATGCTTCCCCATAGCACCTAGCATGAACCTACACTAGAGAACATCTCACATTAACTAAGAGCATGAGCAAACAGAGCTGAAGAAACTAGAAAGCACAGTGAGCAACAGCTTACCATCATTCTGCATTTATCACACTGCAAGAACAAGTTGTCTTCATACTCCTGATTGGATGTCCCAAACAAAAATTTCAGACAAATCATAGAAAGCGTTGGAAACAATAAACAGAAGGACAAATAACGCCCCTAAACTGATCACAGAGTACTCCCTAAAACAAAACCTAACGAGTATGATAAGGACAATCGACAATAATCATAGACAACCACATGAAAATGACAAGTCTTGGCTCCTTGACTGTAGAAACAAGACTATATTAGAGAAAAATGGTAGCAACACTAAAAATAATAAAGGAACACTATCTGATGTAGATTCAGAAGAAAGGGATAACAAGAAAGACATGCAAAAGAAAATAATTATAATAATAATAATGGTACTTCACCTCATCCATGTGGCAGACATTGCATCTATCAAGATCTTTCCAATTGATACGAACAGGTCTATAACCTTTGGGTATACTACTAGACCTTTCATACGAAGAATTTCTGTCACAAGATTTAAAAGTGCCTCTTGAATTTGATAAACCCTGTCAATACATTGAGATATTTGCTTTCAGATGAAAAAGAAAAACAGAAGACCCATGTGTATTACGGAGCATAAAGCAATTACATGCAAAAATTGTGGGGCGTTAGTAAAGAATTCTGAGCCCGGCCAATTTCATGTATGTGTGAAGACAAACCTGAATCAGTTTTACAACTTCAGGATGAATAAAACCAAACATCTCTGAACCAGATATATTGCATATCTTGGCACCATTTTCCGCACAACAGGTGTCATTAATTTTCTTCCTCATCATCTTGACAACTTTACTCCAGCAAGTTTCCGGGGTGGATCCCTTGAACTGAAAAAAAGGCCGTATACATAAGAATATAGCAATTACAGTAATTTAATACAGATAGAGCATTAGGGAGTCAATGGTACAAAACCAACCTGCTCTCCGCTATCTACTGTAACTCTAAACAGAGGTCTGATCTTTGATTCACAATCTCTCAGGACTTCCATCTTATAAACAATAGATGCACTTTGATCTTCAATCCCAAAGAATAAAAGAAGAAATATTGGATATAAGAAAAGGTCAGACAAAACCAATCTATGACAGCAAACTCATATACAACAGAAGGAAAAGTCGGGCCAAGCACCTCCAAGAGAAGTGAACTTCCGTAGAACAGTATATCCTACAGGCCAAGCAGTTCTACCATCGTGGAAATAATCGGAGTCCTTCACAATTTCTCCTGTGGCAAGACAATAAGTAAAGGTTAAATACAATTGTCTGATGATTTGAATCATCTGAACTAGCTTACAAACAAGCACAATATCAATATCATTCTTCTGGAAAACTGTGAAAAAAAATTAAGCAACAAACATCATGGGGACCAATAGCATTCTATTCACCGAGAATACTCAAGGCTCCAGCCACAACCTTAAGATCATGATAACTTTAAGTTCCATGACAACTTCCGACAAGAAGTTTTGTCGTTAAAATACAGGTAAATAACCGAATAGCTTTTCACAAGGAAACACAGTCCATGAAACATAGACATTTACCAAGATTCAAAATTTGCAAATCACCGATTCTCAAAGGGGAAGTCCCAAGGCGCTCCTTTTCATCCCCATCATCCAGTGAGCAATCGTCGTCTGAATCAATGCTCCCTCCATCTTGCAAACGCAGCATGCTATTTGGAAGTTTCTGCTCATTCAGATAGCTGGAGGAACCATAACGTTCAAGATCAGAATCTCTAACTAACAACTACATAAAGGGACTACAGTAGACAATGAAGAATTGATGCATCAAAGGCTCTTGGCACATAACGGAACGAGCAAACACAGAGCCAAAACAACGACATGTTTCAACCAAAAAGGCATTGCAAGAGCAAGATAGCTACATCAACTATCGACATAAAATAAAACATCAAAGATTCCAAGGGTGTTAGCAATACCAAACATAAGAAAATGAAAAAGATAAGCACACTGGCACTATGTGCACGAGGAATAGAAAAGAAAACCACAGCCGTAAAATTAAATACAAAGGAAGAATAGTTCAAAGAACAAGGCATCCAGGAAGGAATGTAGGACATACTTACATTTTTGCTTCTTTCAAACTGCATAGAAAACTCAACGTCTTGCACTTGAGATGGAATGAAGACAAAAGCCCTTTAAGAAAAGGTACAGTCTGTTTAGGTTGGATCCTGGAGAGGTCCAAGCAAGTAGATATAATCATTGCATCAACACACAATATTCATCCTTCGATAGAATCAACAGAAGTCATGAAGTAGGGAATACTGCCGGCGAAGGATCAACTCCCATGCAATTCTTACTTAATGAACAGATTATGTATTGATGTATAAGCAGAATCATACCTTGCAAAATCATGAGTTCCAAAAAACTGCACAGAAAATGAGCT
Source organism: Drosera spatulata (assembly GCA_035668315.1). Taxonomy (NCBI): domain Eukaryota; kingdom Viridiplantae; phylum Streptophyta; class Magnoliopsida; order Caryophyllales; family Droseraceae; genus Drosera; species Drosera spatulata. The sequence goes on along the minus strand of JAOVYX010015466.1, from coordinate 11,747 downwards.
TCCACCAGAGTTCTTTTTAAGCCCTTTTTTAGCATCGACGTGTGACTCATCTACGACAACTGCAGGCCATGCTGCATGACCTGAACAAAGATAACCAGTGTGTTAAGCGAATTGAAAACAAGAAATATGAGTGATAATCGAGGAGAAACAACAAATAACTTCAATGGCCAAAGTGATCAGAGATAAGATTGAGCTTGCACTTCAATACACAATATGGTAACATGAGAACATTTCAGCTTCTTTTTTCTAAATTCGATAAGAAACAAGCTTTGACAGAGCAGTAAACACAGCATAAGCAAGACTGTCATTATATATGTGTAACGAGTTGTACCATCATAATATGAAATATGGTTTCTGGGAATAATCTATAGAGATAAAGGTAATTCAAGCACAATGTATAGACATTGTGCTGTAGAGTATTTTATTTATTTGAGCATAGAATTATAAGCAAGGGAATGGTTACATATATTGATGCTAAATTATAATTACTAGGCCTATATAAGGCATAAGCTTAAACTAAACAAGCAGGCTACTGGCTACCTCACTGAATAAAAGCATTGTGGCTTCAACCGCTTCTGCCATAGAAATTGATCACCGGTGAGAACATTATTGACCATTAAGCAAATGAGAAAACAACACACAGATGAAGACGGAAGCAACAGAGCAGCCCAGTAATTGAATGATTACAACATTGCTGATAACTGGTGACTGTTTCCTAGAAGATTATCTTGGACAAATGAAAAAGCTGACATACCAGTGAGTTTGGCCCATAAGATGTTCCCTGGCTCAAGTTCACAAGAGTCGTCCAGACCAGCAGCCAGCACAAGCAACTCACTGTAATCAAGATCGACATTGTCCATGCTACTGCCATTCTGATTCAGGTTCAACTTCTGCATTTCCGCCCTTGATATATGAAATTGAACTTTCTCGTTTGATAGAATTATATCTTCCTCATCATCATCCTCATACTTTACCTGCAATTCAGCTCTGAAACATTACTTAAATATAACAAAACAATGGCTGCATGTTTTAGCAACCAAATGAAAATGAAAAGGAGAAAATTACATTATGTCTGTTAGACTCCACATCATATCCAACAACTGAGCCCTTATACCAATCATCGTCCAAAGGCCAGTAAACCTGCTCTAGAACAAAAGGATGTTTAGCAGCATGATATATTATACCACATCGGTTGACAAAAACAAAAGCACAAAACTGGCTCATTATAGAGGAGAACAAACATGCCTTGCATTTCAACCCAACGAACACCATGGGGTCAACACCATCAAATGCCAACCTGCAGAATACCAGTAAACACATTACTCCCACTGTCCCACTTGGCATCTTAAAGCAACAGCAAGTCAGCTAAATTGGAAAAATTAAAGGATCGTGATGAAAGGTTAAAATTTATCTAACAGAGTCCAAACAGGTCGATAGCCTGGTTTCTTCCCAGATCAAGACAATGCAATCAGATTATGCTCATGGCTCATATAACAAGATCCTCCCCCGCACTATGATATGGCAAACATACCTCACCCACATTGGATGACTCAAATCATCCTCCTTCTTGAGCTTCACCGGAGGACTGTTCTTCCCTCCATTCTGAACCCCGTTCGTAACTAAACTAACCCGATTCCTAGCCTCTCTCGGTCTTTTCCTCGGCCCATCATCGTCTACCACCCCAACCATCCCCACATCAACTCCCAATCTCAATACCTCCGATTTCCTAACCCCACGTCGCGGCCTCTTACACGGCGACTCAACCCCAACCCCCAGCTGCTCCCCCACACAACCACCCCCCCCACCCTCAAACCCCACCACATCCACCGGCTCCTCCTTCACAACCACAACCATCTCGCCCCCTTTCGACTCCTCCGTCCCCACATTCTCCTTCCTCTCCCTCCTTCGCCGCCTTGTATACACCTTCATCATCTCCTCCGCACTCAGCTTCACCTCCAACTCCTCCTCCTCCATCAAAACCCTAGCCGCATTCGCCTTCACACTCACCACGCTCGCCGCCGAGTATACGTGGTGGAGAGGCAGGAACTTGATCGGCGTCCCGTTGTGGTTGCTATCGATATCGTCGCCGCCGTCTCCATCACCGCCGCCGCTGTTCCCCGGCCCCTTCGATGCCGCGACTCCGACGGCAGCGCTCGATTCATTGTGATTGTGATTGTCATCGGCGAGTGAAGCAGGAAACGCCATTGATTGATTCGATTGAGGGAGGTGAGATTTGGGGGTTTAGGGTTTTGAATTTGGGGGCGAATTTGAGATGCTGAAAAATTGGGAGTTTTTGTTTTCCCGCCGTGGGAGAGAGAGAAAAGGGGGGGAGTGAGACGGCGAGGTTTCGAAGTTCGACCTCGTCGATGAATTAATGACTGTGCTTTTGTGTTTTGTGGGACCGGAGAATCTGTGCTGCCTGCTGGGTTGGGTTGTGGTCTTGTGTGAGTATATCAATCTCTCTCCCTTGACCCGGCCTGAGTTTTTTATATTTTTGAATTATTTTATAAATAAAATTATCAAATTAGATTTATAAATAAATTAATTATTAAAATGTGTGTTTTTAAAATATAGTAAAAGAAAACGTCCTGTGATCCAAAAATGAAGATGCACTACGTTTTTTATACAATAGAAGACGCCATGCAGTCTTTAATTAGGATGAAGACGCAGAACGTGGAGAAAAGGATATACTCCTTCTGACACGATCGTTATCGTCGATTCCAGGTTTAAGGGTGGGTCCCGTTGCCACGTGTACGATCCAAGATGAGAATGAATTGGGAGGGCATATTCTTATTCTACTCTCCTCCTCTCTCGTTCTCATCGAGAAAGAGGAAAAAAAAAAAAAAAAAGAGGATAATGAGACCCACCACGAACGAGTAGGCTACTGTCTATGCTTAACGCTCATATGAAGCCGCCCTCTGCCTTTAGAAAGACGCCCTGCGCGTTTAATTCAACCAAAGGCTACCTGTGTCTACTCTCACTATATTTTGAAAACAGATCCATTTTTGTGATTAATTTGTTTGTGAACCTAATTTGATAATTTCATTTATAAAGTGACCCAAAAATGTAAAAGACTCACGGAATTTCATGTAGCCTCCCTCCTAAAATAAATAAAATATTATATTATTATTATATTATTTAATATATTTTTGAAAAGTTTATTATTCTTAACTAATGTAACCTAAGAAGACTGTCGATCATGGATCGGGAGCCCAATATAATATGAAATAGAAAGGACAGTATGGGTTTCTCAGTCAATGGGTTCATCCAGTCATGATTCAAGTCCCTCGAAGCATTCAATCAAGAAGTTCGAAAAGTGATTTCAATGACGAAATAAAATTATGTCATTGATCAGGAATGTAATATATAATTTAAAATATCATTGATATTTCACAAAAATTTTACGTAAACTGATATTTTATCTTCTCGCGAATCGTTCGTAATACGTTCAACTTTATTATATTACTATTTATTTGTTTCATTCTTTTTGGGACGGAGGGAGTAGTACTCTCTTCATCTCAGATAAATTATAAATTATTATGAAAAGTTGACTTAATATAATAATTAAGAAAACTCATTAATTTGATTTTTTTTCCCAATTTGTCCTTGTAAATGGGTTTAATTTATGAATAGGTTGAGGGTAAAAGAAGAGAGATAAAAGTAGAATTATGAGTGGAGAATGAGAGGCAAAAATAATGATTCATCATATAAAACATGACAAATAAAAAAGCATTATAATTTATGTGGGACGATCATATTTATTAATGTATTATAATTTATCTAAGACAGTCATATTTAGTAATATGTCACAATTTATTTGAAACAGATGGAGTAATATTTTTTAAATAAAAAATAATAATAATAAAATATATTTCTTGTTTTGAAACTGCTCAAATAAGATTCTGTTTATATCTTTTCTGGGATGAAAGGAGTATGAACCATGCCACGATCCAATCGAGATAACAAGAATAAAAAAACCGCAACTAATGATAAAAGATTCGCAGATATATCCTAATAATTTTGAATCTTCATTCTAAAAAGAATCACTATTTATTTTTGTGGGTTTTTAAACGGAAGATGTGAGGAGATTGATCAATTCATCATCAAGATTATGTTACTCCCTTCGTTTCAAAATAAACGAACATCAAAACTTGGCAAAATTAATACAAAGGTTGAATTGTGTAATAAATAACCTATTTATCCATTGAAAAATGAGTGGAGGAGAGAAAAAAATAAATATGATATTGGAGTAGGATGATGTGATATAAAGCGAAAAATAAGGATAAAAGAGTAATTTTGATTCTAAAACTTACTATAATAATATTTTAATTTAGTGGGACAGATAAATATAAAAAATTATTGCATTTTTTTTTGGGTTTTTGGACAGAGGGAGTATGTCCTACCCTTAACGATATCAAGTTTGAAATGTAAATATTTTAGGAAAATTTATTCAAAAATATAAAAACTAAAAAAAATCAAAACCATAAACGCGAAAAAACTCTTCCAAAATTATACAATTTCCTCACACATTCTATTTCGAAAAAAGATATAGAGCCTCTGAGAAAAACATATAATACATAGACACTCAGTTTCATTTTTTTTGAGGCGTTCTGTTTCATCATCTTAATCTAAACCTTAATTTTTCGATCCAAAACCATCAAAAGTACTCCAACGATCCCTCTCTTCATCTCAAATCATAAATCTTTTATCGTTGTTTTCCCATTCTCTTCACAATTGAGAACTCTTTGATCAATCCGCTTCCGTTAACCATAGGGGTTTCGATCAAAACCCTAATCGATCACTGATCTCGATTTCCCCAAAAACAACGATCAAATCCCATTTCTTGGTACTAAATTGTCAAAACGGGGATTCACAATGTGAACTTCGATTCTGCAATCAATTTGATTAGTGCTGTGGTTTTATATTGGAATATTCTTGAAATTATAAATTTTAAATAATTTTCTGAATATTTTATTACTCCTATGAAACTAACATTACTCGTAGATAGATGACCCCACAATAATATAAATCCTGTGAAATATTCAAAAGTGCCGATTAATCCTTCAAAGTTTTTAAAATATGAAATGACTTTCGAATCAAGAGAATTATCAATAGATCTTTTTTTTGAACTTATTTACCAACAAGTTTTTTTTATCAAAAAATCATGATGTTTAAATTTGATATCTTTTGATTTGAAAAATAAAATATTTTATCAATCAATTAGAATACAATAATTACAATCATCGAAACCAATAATATTTTGTCGGAGTTAACAATAAGTTTTTCTTTCAAGTCGACAGTACGTCATCGGGATGGATATTACTTCGTCGGAGCGGACAGTGCGTTCCTCTTCCATCGACAGGGCGTTGCGTTTGCCTTGCCGATTCTAACCGAACCTTTCATTGAAAGTTTGTGCTGATCTCCATAAAGATCCATGGAAACCTTAATCTCCATATCGACTCACTCAAATCCTCTCCACCAATACACCACCACAATCCGTCTCTAATTGCTTTGCCCGAGCGATTTCATGCACGGGTTATAGTGGTGCCATCGTCGTCGTCGCATTATCGGGCAAAGCTTGATCAAAGGGGACCGGCCACGAATCGTAGAATGGATAATGAATTTAAAGATGTGAGATGATGAAAGCGATGATAGCAATCGAAGTTGCTCTTTCGCTGTTGGGGTCGGCGACGATGATGGGAAAAAATGATGGCCGGTCTGCTTCACTGTGTTTTCCTCTTTTTGGATAGAATGAAGATGCAGATCTCTTTATAAGCGACGGATAGGGTTTTTGGGTGATAGAGATTAATTAGGGTTGATTTTTTTTAAGGAATTAGAGTTGATTTATTCAGAAAAAATCAAATCAAATATTTTGGAGTGATTAAAAATGAATGATTTGATGATAATTTTATTTTTTTTTAAATAAAAAATTAATGATAATTAAAAACTTATGTTGGCCTAAATAAGTTTTAAAAAAATAACTTTTTGTAATTCTCTCTATTTAAATGGACTTTTATCCTTAATATTTCAAAAAAGTTAAATATTATTTTTCTATGCTAATGCTAAGTTTAAAAGTTTAACGTAATACTCTTTTTATTTTTATCCCAAGAACTTCATAGTGTTCTGTCTTTCGTCGTCATCCATATAAAATTTGACTGGACCAAAAATTGAAGTTGGAATCAAACTTTAGATAATGATTTTCTCCTAATCCATCTGTCAGCCAACCAAGCACATGCAATCTCATTTCGCCAGCCCACACAAACCACCCATCATTATCACCCCCTCACCAAAAATAAACAGTCAATCCCCCAATCCTAATCACCACACTTCTCCTCTCACCATGGCAGCAGCCACCAATCACTCCCCTCTCCTCCGCCTCTTCCTCTCCACTCTCTCCGTTTCCCTCCTTTTCTCCGCCCCGTTGTCGTCTCCGGCAACGCGATCTTCAGCCTGAAGTACAGATACGAGGGCACAAACCGATCCCTCAACTCCCTCCGAGCTCACGACACCAACCGCCTCCGCATGTTCTCCGACGTCGATCTTCCCCTCGGTGACTCCGGAACGCCCGATTCGTCCGGGTGAGGAAGGATGGGAAGTTTATTTTGGGGCTGGGGGATTTTAGGGTTTTGTGAGGGCCCGTTTGGTTGGACCGATAGAAAGTGTTTAATCGTGGTTATGATTGGTAGAGATAAGTCGTAACTGATTGTTATTTTCTAGAAAGTTGTTTGGTGTTTGGTAAAACAATAGCTTTAAGTTATTTTGTTTGGCCAAAAACGATTCATAGAAAAGCAATTTCAAATGAAATAAACAGAAAAACTGTTTAAAGTTGCTGTTAAGAAGTGTGACAAACACCAACTTTAAGTCTAGCCAAACATGAATTTGGGAATGGTTTGGAGTTTTGGAATTGCGGGTGTGGTTGATTGAGTGTGTAGGAATTGGATTGAGTTTGGAATGATTTCTGTTGGTTTGATTTTGGTGGGTTACCCGGGCCGGAGGGGCAGTGTGCATGATGGGATTGGTTTATAAGGAATGTTTATCTTGGATGACGTTTGTTGATTGTGTTTATCAGTTACGAGTGCTTAACTCGTTGTTTGTGATTAGTTGTCGCAATGTGGGGGATTGTATTTCTGCCTTTGTGACTATGATTTGTACTCGAGTATAATGACGAGCCATAAAAGTGGTATAGAAAAGAGTCACAAGCAGCTACAGAACTTTTGAAAAAAGAAAAAGAAAAAAGAAAAGCAATGTCATGGAACTTAGTTAGTTTGCTTGAAATCAGTATGTATCTGAATGATGCTCTGAGGCAGCTTGTTCATCAGGCTTATACTAGTTCAGTATATACTAGATGTTCACTAGTGTGATGACGTGAACAGAGAAGGCTGTTGTTGTGTTATGTTATTTCTTGTTTGGTTACACTTTTTCAATAACTGCCCCTGAATTCATGGATGACCTTTGCTACTTTAATCACTGGTCCACTCAGCACAAAACATTTTGCATGTGTTTCTAACTAGGTTTATGTTTGATAGTGCTTGTCATGTGAAGTTGTAAGCTTTGCTAGTGTGATTGGTTAGTTGTTTTTGCTATAGGTCATCTTGATTAATATAGCTGCTTTTTTGCCAAATCTGCAGGCTTTATTATGCCAGAATTGGGATCGGGACCCCTCCTAAGAGCTATTATATGCAAGTAGATAGTGGTACTGATGTTACGTGGGTGAACTGTATACACTACACTGATTGTCCTGAAAGAGGTTACCATGGTGTAAGAACAAACCATTTAATGTTGTTGTCTTATAGTATCTTATTGTCTTAGAGTTGCTACTCTGCTCTTTCTTTTTTTTCTTACCTGTGCCTGTGTGGAACCCCTCTCATTTGTTCAACTCGATTGAAGACGTAGATAAATTAGAATGGAGGTAGAGATTTTTGAATTGGATTTGACCTTCAGTAGAACTGATTTCTTATAGGTATAGCATCATGGTGCCCCTCATTTGTTCAACATTGCTATACCATGCTACATTTTGTATTTGGGTCTGGCTTCCATCCATTTTTAATATTCCCATATTCTGGCTTGTAATTATTTCAAATAGAATTTATGTGTCTACAAAAACAAAACAAAAAAAAAAAAAAAAACTTTCTAGTAAAGAACATTGTGTTACAGTCATTGTTATCAGATGCATCATGGAGAACTAATGACATATGTTTCTGACCTTCCTGTTCAGTGCTTTATCATGTACTTTTTCCTGTGGAAGTTACTTGTTCTTACTAAAGTTAAGAATCTGTGCTTTCTTCAAATCGTCAAAACAAACTATGTATTAAGATTTATCTCATTCTGCATTTTTTTAGATTTTTTATGAATGTAGTGTTTAACCATAATTGCGCGAGGAATGTTTGAAATAGTAATAGCAATTTATTTGGATACATCTTCTTGGCAGATAGAACTCATGTTGTACGATCCCAAGGATTCTTTGACTTCACGGATGGTTTCATGTGGTGAAAAATTTTGTATGGAGGTTAGTGGAGGGCTTCTCACAGGCTGCACTGCTGATTCAAATCTTTCATGTAATTATGCTGAGCTTTATGGAGATGGGGGCTCTAGTACTGGTTACTTTGTAAACGATATTATTCAATATGATCAAGTATCTGGTGATCTTCAGACTACTGCATCCAATGGAAGTGTGAGCTTTGGGTGAGGATATAGATTTGTATATTAATTCTAATACATTTTAAATCTTTTTTAATCGAAGCGTGTTCTGCTAGCCTCATGAAAGGTTATTCTTATTCTTTTTTCTCCATAGAAGTTCTGCAGCTGTATGATAGTCTGAATAAAATTTTGGTTTTGAAAATTCAAATGAGCTAGTAATTCTGTTTTAATGTATAACTAGGGTGTGGCGGGGCTACAGTGGCTGTAACCAATTGACTTGAACAACTGGTACTCCAAGTATTGACTGGTACTTACGAGTATATCGGTTTTGTTTTTGGATTTATGTAGAAATTTTCGAACAAACCATTCAATGGAAATCAGTAGTCACTTGTGGTTTGCTTAGAAATCTGTCTTGAGCAAATCTCTCACCCGGTGGAGCTTTGATGAGTGATTATTTTTTTCCTCTTTTACTTTTTTCCTTGCAGTATTTCTGCTACAATGAAAGTATTTTATCTCAGCATAATTTTTTGCTTAAAAGCTTGGCTTGCGGGTTTTGCGTGTCCTTCACTTAGAACGTGTCAAGTGAAATTATCCACGAGTTGGGTAGAAGATTCAATTAACAATTGTTAGGTCATATCCAGTCGGATCAGAACTCCCTGTAGTTCAGGACTTTTCTATAGACTGAGAAATTGCTTATACCTCAGAAAGCCATAATCGTGTTACGTATTATCTGTTCGTCATTATGTTTTTTTACGGGTGTTGATGGGATTATGAGACCATTTATCATCATGAAATCTGTATCAGCTGATAAAAGTAGGTAGCTCCTTTATGGAAAAGATTTTAAGTTATACCAATGTTACTGCACAAAGATGGGACTACTATTTAAAATTGAAACCATCTGCTCTGTGCCACTTTGCTATATTCTCTCCTCGAAATGCCCCCACCCCATGGTTTGACAGGGGAGGGAACCACTATTTGCAGTTCACGCTCTTGTAGTAGTTTGGCTTTGTAGCCAAAGAATTCAAAATGTACCCACTTATGTTTTTGTTGTTTCTTGCTCTGTTTTGTAGTTGTAGTGCCGGGGAATTCTTGGGCCAAGCGTCATCTGATTATGTACTCGATGGGCTTTTTGGCTTTGGAAAATCAAATTGGTCAATGATTTCTCAACTTGCTTTGTCAGGAAGAGTGAGCAAAATGTTTGCACACTGTTTAGATGGTGAAAATGGAGGAGGAATCTTTGCCATTGGTCAAATTGTGAAGCCATAGGTCAACACCACAAATTTGATACCTGGCCAGTATGTAATTTCTCATATCCTGAATTCTGCCTTGCCGCTGCTCTTTGCTTTTTGTTCCCTAGATTTTTATGTGTCAGTTGCATGCGTGCCCATGATTCTAGTTAGCTATTTGTCTCTATGCTTTCCCTTCCGCATCAGGAACTTAAATTTCTCTGTGTTTTGTGATTATTTATTTCTTGAATGCCATGAACTAATTGAACTGTTCCTTCTATAATTTCTATAGGCCACATTACAATGTCAATTTGACAGCTGTGAAAGTTGGAGACGATTATCTGAGTCTCCCTCCAAATATATTTGAGGCAGGTGGCCGGAAAAGAGCGATTATTGACTGCAGCATGACATTGGCTTATCTCCTCGCATTTATTTATGAGCCTTTAGTGTCTCAGGTATTTCAAGTGCTTGCTCCTTTCTTGTACTGTTCCCAACTTTGTCTATAACTTAGATGCTATCAGTATGAACTCAACGGATGCTAGCACAGCAGCCGAGCTTTCAGTTCTCGGAAAGGTAAAATTCCTGGGAATGTCAGCCTTTTGGTATAAAGTCATCAGTGGATAATATTTTTGTTGTGATATCCTCTATTCCTTGTCCGCCTTACTTATAGCTTTGCCTGACAAGTTCTCATTGATGATCAAATAGATGAAATTTACAGTTGTTGGAAATGGAAACGTAGGTGAACCTGGGCCTTTTTCCCCTTTATCCCGAAGTTTTTAGTTCTGAAATAAATATAGAGATTAGCTTCTTCATGCCGAGTTCTATTTGATGTTCGGTTTCTGATTTAAGATATAGGAGCATTCAAATATTGTCTAATTGATTTAGACATTACATTACTCTTGCTTTAGTTCTATCGTATCTCCCTTTTGTTCCTGGAGTTCCTTATTGGCTCAGATTGTCTGTAGTTACAGTATCTTGATTTTTCGCGCATTGACTTTGTTGATTTCTTATTTTGTAGCTTGGATGATGGATTTCCAAATCTGAAGGTTTTGCCTCACGAGTACCTGTTTCCTGTTGTAAGTAACTGATGCTATATTCGTTCTTTATATATTATAGAACAGTCGTGCCTAGCCTCTCTTTTTTTTCCGCACATTCTTTGGCTATTTTGATTGTATTTGTTCATACGATGTAAGCATTGTTCCTGAATGGAGCCGGACTCGCAAGTTACTAATGCTTTCCCTAGATGCTTGCTACATTCATTTAACTTATCGATAATGAAAAGGTGTCTTGAGCGTTTTTGTTTATTTTGTTCTTATTTTATCAACATAAGGGTTTCTTCTATTCATTACAATTCCTGCTAGCTAGGGGTCCATTTGGATGTGGAATTAGAATTAAACTTGGCATTTTATCAGGATTTAGAACTGGAGATCTACCCTTCCGTTTTTCCTCCATTGTTTGCTTTCTTTGTATGGTCGTGAAATCTTCTGTTTAATTTTGTACTGGTGAATATACTCTTACAGGATAACTTGTGGTGCATTGGATGGCAGAACAGCGGGAATTAGTCCCGAGACAAGATGAACCTTACCCTGTTTGGAGGTAGGCTGTAGGCATCAAGCCAACACTGAGACTTTAATATTTTCTAGCTATCTTGCAATATCCAAACAATTACTTAATCCTCTTTTTTTTTCCCTTTTTTTTTTAAAGATTTATGTTAGTTTTAGTGTAAATGAACAGGCATCGTTCATTTGTTTTGATCTTAGTACGCATACAGCATGTCCATAAATAGTCTTTTACTAACCATAAATGCTCTGTTCATCTTTCTTTTGCATTATGGCAGATCTTGTACTTTCAAATAAGCTTGTCTTGTACGACTTGGAGAATCAG